>JAXQQM020080761.1:0-179458 GCA_034641835.2 Pinus albicaulis
ATTTATTGATTAACTATAGGCGGCAAAACTATACAAAAATCAAATATTCCAATTAGCGGTGCTAATTAGGAATATTACAATTTTTCACAATATCATGCATCAAGGGTTCAATGTGTGCACCATGCACCCAGACCAAAAGACGTGTGGATGAGTATGCTCAATAATTTTTACTGTTGCCTTACAATTTTCTGCATTATTAGTGATCACTTGAACCACATTAATATGACGAACATCTTTGATTGATTGCAATAGGAGATCTGCAATGTTTTGGGAAGTTGCACTGACGGAGGAGTCATGACATGTAATAAATACCGCATCACTAGCAGAAACACCAAGAACATTTATCAAATGCTGGTTTCTAATATTTGTCCACCCATCTAATACAACAGACACCCCACAATCCATCCACTCATTTGTAAAACATGTCAAAGCTCTTTGAACCTTTGCTTTTTCTCTTTCTAATAACATTGTTCTAGATTTCTCATAGTTGGAGCTCTTTTATCCTTTTGGGGCTTCATTGATGGCCTTAGCCATATCATGCCAATAGGGAGAGAGAAGCACATTTAATGTTACATCGCAAGCACAAAGAAATCAGACTATCTTTCCATCCACATTATCCCTCCTAGCAACATTCAGGAAATCCCCTATTGTTCTTCTACTTCTAGAGTTTGCAGAAGTACCATGAGGAGATGAGCTACCAAATCTAGAGGTTGCACTTGATTCAAACTGAGTGTTTTTTTTCTTGTTTATTTGTTGTGCAACCTCCTCTATTTGGATGTATTTTCTTCTTTGTTCAGTTGAAACATTTGGTTAGATTTGTATCCCCACGACACCCTTTTTGTCATCATTGTCCAACATCCTACAAAGATGCCTCTTCACACAGGTATATGAACCACTATATGGTTTTCCTCCATGACAACCATGAGGGAAAAAAAACTTGTAGCTTCCACCACCTTTTCCCCATTCAAGTTTTGTCACATATTTCCACAAGGGTGTCAATGCAACTTTCCCCTCTATTGTTTCAGTGTTCTCTTCAAGTTCATCCCCTTCCTCTTCAAAGCCTTCCTTGTCATCATACATTGGGTCACTCATATGGGGACCACTATCCTCTTGTTCTTCTTCCCTTCTATTCCTACTCCCCCTTGCCATAATGAAAACCAAAAGTGGAAAGATACATAGAAGCCAAAAGAACACCATCTTGGAATATGAATATAGGTGGTGGACAACTTGCAATTAAATGAGCAAGAAGAAAGAATGGGAAAGAGTAGGATAGGGAGGAGATAAAATAAAAACAACAATCACAGAAAAATGATGGAGTTTGGGGTTTGCACTTACCTCTTTAGCTATTATACATGGAAGCCCTTCTTTACTCCTCCAAGCTGCTCTTCCTTCACTTCTCCGAGCTCCTCCTTCACTCCTTCAAGCTCTCCTCAAGTCTCTCTTCTCCAAGCTCTCTTTTCCTCTCTTTTCCAAGCTCTCTTCTCCTCTCTTCTCCAAGCTCTCCAAAAATACAAGAGTGAGGAAATGAGAGGAGAAAAAGAGTTTTATTCCCCTCATTCTTTTCCCTAACCCAAGCTAAACCCACCCCCAACCATAATTAAGAAAAAAAAAATGAGTGGGTCTGGTTGGTGGGCATCAAAACCACTCGGGATCCACTCGGAGTTGGCTCCGATCCGCGACAGATCCACGGGTGATCTGACCCTGATTCATGGCAAATCCATGGGAGATCCAACCCCGGAGATGCGGCTCAGACGTCCGGAGCCGCGGATCGAGCTGACACGGTTCCGACAGACCAGGAACCGACCCAATCCACAGTTCCAGATTTCTGAACCGCGGTTCTAGGCCCGGATCACCCACGGATCTGTACAAGCTATGAATCCAGCTTTTGATCACGGTGGGGGGGAGGAGGGGGGGGCTCAGTGGTGCAACAACAACATGGTGGCACCCTTTTTAGACTAGCATGGGATCTAGGCATCCAAGGATTTATCAGTGAAGCTACCCTTAGGGATGTGCTGGATTCCACAAGGGAAGATCATTCAGATATTCCATTGCAGTTTCGTGATTTGTTGTTGACATGGGGGACTTCACTAGGATGGCAGGATGACCAACTAGAGGATATCAGGGGAAGTTCATGTGGGCAAGTATTCATCTCCACAAGGGATGGGTTGTATCTTCAAGGGCTTATCGTAAAAGTGCATGAGATGGACTACTCGGTAGAACAACATCATGAGGAGTTGGACAAAGTTTTACATCATCAGGATGCTCTACTTATTGGCGGTATGCAAAGGACTTCTAATGCCTATATGTGGCGGGATAGTGAGTGGAGAAAGGGGTGTTGCACGTTGATCAAGATGGCTTGGGATCTTGGTATCAAGTGACTCCTTCATGACAGGATAATGTAGAGATCAGGGACGGTCTAATGGCATATTTGGGACCATGGTATAGTTTGTAGTGATAGTGTGGATCGACAATTAGAGAGGGCGCTTGATCAGGTATTGCTTGAGGAAAAGCAATATTTGGTGGGGAGGATTGTAATATCCCAAATTTTGATTTTCATTTGAGGGGATTAACGGAGTTTATTGGGGAGATGCTAAGCATAGCAAAATTTTCTAGTCTGGGCATTGGAGACATTTTTGGCATATGGGACTTAGGAGAAATGAAAAATTACATCTCTAGTGGAAAGTGGGGGCCACAAGAAAAGGAAATTTGACCCAATGGAACAATTCACACTTCCTGGGGGAGAGGGAAAGAGAAAGGGTGTGAACTAGTGGAGAGTGGGGGCCACCAAGGAGGAAAGGGCCAACAATTATAAATAGAGCTTTGGTCATTTTACAATTCAACACTAGTTCCCTTTAGTTGCTTAGCCAAGACAATCTGTGTTGTTCAACACAAGGAATTTCCGTGCGAGAATTCCACCCTCCATTTAGAGAACTTCAAGCATCTCCTGTAATATTCCTAATTAGCATTGCTAATTGGAATATTTCATTTTTGTTTAATTTTGCCGCTTTAGCTAAAAATAATAAATTAAAGTGAAAATAAGGGGGTCATCTCACTTTATAAAATAAGTGCTCTAGTTGATGGACGTTGTAACTTAAAGGAGTGACCTTGAGGGTCCACCGCATATGAGGGGAGGCCTCACGGCGGCCCTAGTGCTTGCGCGAGGCCAAGGAGGGTGAAGGATGCGATTCAGGGTTTTGGAGGAAGTTTAGCAACATAAAGGTGGGGTTTCCACTCCATTTGGCATTGTTGATATGATATTGATATTGAGAGCTGAACCTGTCTACTTGTGCCTTGGGATTGTTTGGTCGGTACAGTCTGCAACAGCATTTTGGTGGCTGGTGTCTCCGGTCGGAGATCTCACCCTTGGCTGCGGGAGACTTGAGTGCTGCTCGAGCAAGGTTTTCCTTAGGTTTCGGTGGTGATTTGCGGTGGTTTTGGTGGACGTTTTGCCGGAAGGTTGCCCCTTTTTTCGCGGGCGCGCGGGTCTAGGAAGAGGACGCGGTCCCCGGCTAGGAGGACGCGATTGTGTGGCGGTTGTTGTGTGGGGGTTGGGCGGTTGAGCGTTTTCGGCCACGAGGGTTGCTCATCTGGGAGGGTTTGCGGAGTAGATTCGACCCTTCTTCAGCGTTTTCTTGAGCTTACTGTGGCCCATCCTTTGGGGAGAAACCGGCGTTTCTGCAGAGGTTTATTTGGTGCATTTTCGGAGGTGGAGCATTTGCTTCACGATTTAAGAGTTGTCCAGGAGGTTGAGATCGGCTAGCCTTCCGGTTTTCGGCTCATTCCGGTCGGATAAGCCCTAATTCCGCGATATATTGCGGCGGCTTAATTTTCTACGACGTTCTCCGGCCGGCTAGGACGCGGTCTCTGTGTGTTCTTATTGAGGGGTCTCCACTTGCCTAGTGCAGAGATGGATGCCTCCGTCGATTATCTTTGTACCCATATGCATGTATTCTCGAGATTAATAAAATGACAGTGTTTGACATTGTGTATTTGTTCCATATTAAGTTTCGGCATTTGTTCTATATGTCTGTTTGTTTGCATTTACGTGTATTCTGTTTGTTTTCTGATGGAAGGATAATTGGTATCGGAGGCATAGTTACGGCGACTGTGGTGCTAGCGATCTATGACGCTCGGGGACAATCCCTACATCCATCGGAGGAAGCGTAAGGCGTCGAGGGTAGGTGGGAAGTTTCCTTTCGAAGTGATTCGATGGGGGCCACACGGGAGCAGTTCGGGCGGAGCAGCACACGCGGGGGCACCGACGACGAGAACCCAATGGGAGATGATGAGATGAGATTTAGAGAAAAGCGACTCCTCCATCACATACGGAGATGTCACGGAGGCTCGCGGCGGCGTGAGGTCGGACGGGGAGAGAACCCCCTAGGGTTTTCCGAGGGTCGGTGAGGATCGGGCCATGTCTCATCACGTGCCGGTGCATGATGCTATTCCCATTGTGACGACTCGGGCACCCCGCGATCCACTATGCCCACATTCTTGCCGAGAGGACACGGGCGAGGGAGTACGGGGGGGGTGCACGGAGGGATGTTCGGCACCCACGCGACCTACCATGCCTACCTTCTGCGGCGAGAGGGACGCGGGCCGGCCGGCACGGCGAGGTGGATCCGGCTCGGATGGCGGGTGTTTTGCGGTATCGAGCTTACGGACGGGCATTCATGGATTCTCTCACCTTCGAGAGCTATCTCCCGAGTCCGATATGGCATTAGACCCGTGATCATCACGCAAGGGGCACGAGCACCACGATGACCACGCGCGGCTAGTAGATTCCATTTGCCCCGTTTGATGGCTCATCAACGGTTCGGCAAAATCACAGGTGGAGAAAATTTGGACATCTATTTTCGAGGCGTAACCGGATATGAGTGGAGAGGCCATTAAGGTGGCTACATTGCATCCCGGAGGTGAGGCTAAATTTGGTGGTTTCATGGGATGGCGACACTCGGGCATTCCACGGTGACGACATATGCGTTTACTCGGAGGGGGTGGTGAGCGCTTTGACGGGGAGGGATCGGGACGGCATTTTGTTAGTGAAGCCAAGCTCAAGCAGGCTTGAGGTCACAGAGACATACATTTCGAGACTTCTTGAGGGTTTCGGTGATGGTACACGACTTATCACCAACGACTTGGGATGGTTTACATGTTTGTGGAGGGGCTGTCGAGCCACTTGTTCGCCCTGATCGGTCGGCAAGCTACCCTTCGGATGCCATCGGCGGGGACTCGAGACTTACGCGGGGGGATGTCTTACCGGGACTCGGCCACCTTATCCCCCGAACGGGCTTTCCGGCCTAAGGGGTAAGGGCGTGAGGGGCTCGCCTCCCAAAGGGCGAATCTGGACGAGGGCGGTTTGATGATGAGGCCGGGGAGAGGGCGAGAGGAAGCGGTTGTGCTTCACTTGCCGAGGAGCCATGGGCACGGGACACAAGTGTGCGGCGGGGGAGGCACATTTCATTGAGGTCTTCTTCGAGCGATGGAGAAGAGGATGATGGGATGATGTGGAGGGCGGAGATTGTTATGCGGCACGGAGAGTACCTTACCACACCTCCACCACCCGCGACGGTGCCAGGGCCGTCGTTTGCACCTTGCGGGGAAGCTCTAGCCGCATTGCGGGGAGTCCCCCAAGTGTGACCTTTGCGCGTACGGGGGACGGTGCGCGGACGACGGAGTTTCGGTCTTAGTTGATAGTGGGGCCACCCACAATTTTTGATGCCCGGATGGGTGGCGGAGAGCATACGGACGAAGGGCTTTGATGGGTTTTACGTACGGTCCCGGAGATCGGACCATGGCATGTGCTCGATATGTTCCGAGTTATCGGTGACAATAGGCACTTATACCTTGACAGGATCACTTCTTTGTGGTGGACATTCCGGACACCAACTTTGATATTGGGGTCGGTGGCTTATTACTCTAGGGAAGGTCACGGCAGTTGAAGAAGGCTCTAAGATGGATGGGACCAATCCCCAAGGCAGAGAAGCATGCTGGGGAAGATCTGAGAAAGCACACACACCACCTGGTAGCCAGGCAACAACATGGAGCATTCCTGCAGAGGAAGATATAGAGAGTGGGCGGTAGAGTTGCGGGCTTCGGGCCGGTGGATACGGCGGGGGACGGTGCATCCGTCCTCGATTATTCTCGCTTGGAGTGTCCCCGGTGGTTTTCGGGGGATATTCCACCGGGCGACCCTTGGGATCGGGGTTTGAGCACACACGGTCGAGCTTGGCTTGGGGGATACGGTAGTGATTACTACCATAGTATAGGCATCCCAGAGCCTGTCGGGACGAGATAGAGCGAACCATTCGAGTTGCTAGCCCTTGGTCACATTCGGCCCGGCACGAGTCCTTTTGCTTCTTCGTAGTCTTTGGTGAAGAAGAAGGACGGCCACATTGTGTGCATTGACTACGGGGCTGCGAACAAGAAGACACGAAGAATAGGTACCCCATCCCCGAGGATCGATGAGGGCGATGGATGAGTTGAGAGGAGCACGGTTCTTCTCGAAGATTGACTTGAATCGGGGACCATCGGATACGCGTGAGGGAACGGAGGACATTCCCAAGACCGCTTTCGAGGTGTCACTACGGGCACTTTGAGTTTGGTCATGCCATTTGGGGCGACCAATGCTGCTACCTTCCGGTCATGTATGAACCATTTTTCGGGGATCATGCGAGAAAGTTTGTCTTTGGTTTTCTTTGATGACATATATACGAGCGAGGACTTGGGAGGAGCACCTCCGACGCATATTGAAACGGTACTTGCACATCTTGGAGGAGCGAGCGGTTCTATGCCAAGCTCTCCGAGTGTGAGTTCGGAGATGACGGGGTGCGCTGTCACGGGGCACATTATAGGGTGGACG
The DNA here is from genome assembly GCA_034641835.2 of Pinus albicaulis. Taxonomy (NCBI): domain Eukaryota; kingdom Viridiplantae; phylum Streptophyta; class Pinopsida; order Pinales; family Pinaceae; genus Pinus; species Pinus albicaulis. The sequence continues at coordinate 6,863 of JAXQQM020080761.1, forward strand.
GGGGTGGGGGTCCACGAGGAGAAGATCGGGGCCATCGAGGATTGGCCGGAGCCGCGGGAATGTGACGGAGCTTCGGGGATTTATTGGTATTTACATACTACGGGAAGTTCGTCAAAGGGCTTCTCTCGACTTCTTCGCACCCCTCACGGGTCCCGAGCGAGGAAAGGGGCATTCGGTTGGTCGGACACGACACGGCGAGCTTTGACAAGCTCAAGGAGGTGATGGAAGTAGTTGTCCGGTGTTGGCGTTGCGGGTTTTGCTGACCCTTTGTCCTAGAGTGTGATGCATCGGGGAGAGGGGATTAGAAATGAGTTTTGATGCGGGGACGGTCTGTCAGAATTCGCGCGCGAGAGCGACTCCTTCACACGAGGTTGTATCCCATATACGACAAGGAGATGCGCCATCATGCATGCATTAGCCAAATTCCGACGATGCACAGTGGGTGGCGGTTCGGGTGAGGATGAATCCTCATGACACGAGGTACTTTACGGAAGCGACGATTGCGGGGAGGAGACGACGAAGTGGATCGGCAGATCCGAGCCTATGACTTTGACATAGAGTATGTCAAAGGCAAGAATAACGTGGTAGGCGATGCCCTATCTCGTGAACCGGCCACGTTATCACTCATGGTAACGGAGCTGATTCGGAAGGCTGTTGCGGTTGAGTACTCCAGGACGGGATTCGCATGTGAGGGATTGGATGGGCGGATAGCGGATGACGAGTACGGGTGGTCGATGAGATCATCTATTACGAGGGGACGAGGATCTTCTTGGGCGAGATCTCGGCTCAAGAAGAAGATACTCCGGAGCTTCACACGATTCACCATTGGCGGGCCATCGAGGGGTTCACCAGACATACGGGGTTATTCGAGAGAGGTTCTCATGGAAGGGCCTCAAGGAGGACGTGCTCCGACGTAATAGGGGAGTCCCGATGTTTCCAGGCAAAACAGGGAGAGATGAGCCATCTGCTGAGGGTTGTTGACCTCTTCCCGATGGGAGGAAATGGGGCTGTGTCAGTGGACTCGTAACGGGGTTGCCGAAGTGCTGGGGCAAGGATTGCATCTTCGTGGTCGTTGACCGGTGGCCCGAAGTATGCCCATTTTCGCCATGTCAGCACATCACACGGCGAGCGCGAGTGGGCGAAATTTGTTCTTTAGGGAGATTTTCGAGATTACATGGTCTGCAAGACCCATCGTCGATGTCGAGGGCAGAGGTCACTTCATGGGCGGATCGCGGGGAGCTCTTGGGTTAGTGGGGACGGGGTCGACACCGAGCACTAGCTATCACCCCCGGACGGACGGGCGGAGACGGGGAATGGTTAACAAGTGGGCAGAGAGCTACTTGCGTAACTACGTCGGTGAAGCGGCGAAGGCATGGGTGATGGGCGCATTTGAGGGAAAGTGCGCACAGCACAACGCACCATATGTCTATTGGTATGTCACCTTTCTATGCTTTATATATGGATATCATTCCTTATCTTTGTGGACATGATGTTTGGTGTTAGCGAGGGCTAAAGGCAGAAGTTATGGATCCAAGAGAGCCAAGATATTCTCAGGAGCTCTCAAGGACAGCATAGCCACGGCCATGAGAATCGGCGGGGGGTTGTATCTTTGATAAGGTCGGGTGGGGAGAGACACTTTGAGGTAGGAGACCTGGTCTACCTACGGTTACGGCCATCCTGGGCGGTCTTCGCTCCAGCGAAGGGGCGGAGAAGGGCGGAAGCCCCGTTTTTGTGGGCCATACGGGGTGATACGCGAGGATCGGGCGGAGTTGCGTATGAGTTGGGCCCGCCCAAAGGCGACAAGATTCATAACATCTTTCATGTATCATGCACAGAAAAGGGCCTTTGGGCCGGCATGTGACGATCCGCCAGGGCTACCACCTACGGACGTCGAGGGAGCCGCCACGGTGTTACGACCGAGCTGTGCTTGACACTAGGGAGGAGAGGCGGTGGAGCGAGGGATCGAGGAGGTTCTTGGTGAGAGATGGAAGAACTTGCCGGATGAGGATGCCACTTGGGAGGATGAGAGGATCTTGCGACATCATGCTTGGGTTGGCAGGACAAAAACAGCGATTACTGTAGGGGAAATTTGTAATATTCTAATTAACGTACTAGTGGAATATTTTCATTTTTGTTTAATTTTGCCGCTTTAGCTAAAAATAATAAATAAAGTGAAGGAAAATAAGGGGTCATCTCACTTTATAAAATAGAGGTACTTTCCTAGTTGATGGACGTTGTAACTTAAAGAGGTGGCCTTGGGGTCCACACGCATATGAGGGAGCCTCACGGCGGCCTAAGGTAAGCACGCGCGAGCCAAGGAGGGTGAAGGACGTAGGTAGGGTTTTGGAGGGAGTTTAGCACTATAAAGTGGGGTTTCACTCCATTTGGCATTGTTGATATGATATTGATATTGAGGAAGCTAGACTTGTCTGTGACACAGGTTGTTTAGTCGGTGTGCTGTTAGTCCTGGCCCGAGTGTCTCCCGAGTGAGAATCCTGCACGCTCACGGAGACTTCGGTACTCGAGCAAGGTTTTTCCTTCGGTTCGGTGGTGATTTACGGTGGTTTACGGTGGACGTTTTGCGGCGGAAGGAAGTTGCCTTTTTGTGAGCACGCATGGAGTCTGGGGGGGACTGGAGTCCCGGCCGGCGGGAGGGCGCGATTGTGTCGACGGTTGTTGTGTGGGGATTGGCGAGAGATTTCGGCGTTTTCCCGGCCTTGAGGTTAACGCTGTTTCTGTCGGAAGGTTTGCGGAGTGGATTCGGCCCTTCTTCCCGGCGTTTTCTCTTGGGCTTCTGGTATCCGCTGGGAGAAACGATTTTCTCAGAGAAGGGATTGTTGGTGCATTTCGGGTGGAGCATTTGTACAATTTGCAGGTTTTTGTCCCGGGAGGAGTTGAGATCAACTAGCCTTCCGAGTTTTCAACTCATTCCGGTGAGGGGGATCGACCCCTAGTTCCGGTATATTGCGGCGTTTTCTACGGCGGATTTCTCCGGCCCGGCTAGGACGCGGTCTCTGTTGCGACCATTTCTTATTGTTACGAGGGTCTCTCCACTTACCTGGTACGAGGATAGGTGCACTCATTAAAGTTATCTTTGTACCCATATGCATGTATTCTCGAGATTAATAAAATGGCTTAGTGTTGCGGCATTTTTATGTGTATTTGTTCCATATTAAGTTAGGCATTTTTGTTCTTTATATGTCATTTTTGTTGCATTTCTGTGTATTCATTTGTTCCGTTGGGATATTACATCTCCCTAGTGAAACATTTGAGAGGCTCCTATTCGGAAGCTTCCATTGGACATCATTGCAAGAATTTACTTAGTAGTGCGCATTTCTTGGGTGCAAAGGTATTTTCGTGGAGCACATTGTGGGAGCAAGCGTGGGTTAGGGGCTATGGGCTTTTGCAGGGAATTTTCTTATTGTTAGACTAGAGTTTGGATAACGATTCACAGGGTTGGAGTGGATGCTATTACCTGGGTTGATTTCTCATCTTTTGGCAGGGGCGCAAAAGCTATTGATCAAGTGTTGCACAGGGGTTTAGAGAAGTGGAGCCAGGAGAGATAAGGGCTGGAGATAGGAGGTAATTCTCAATGGAGAATTTAGCCAGAGTTGGGAGATATTTCCAGTTGTGGATTAGGGCTTAATTCAACAGTATTAGTTCTGTGGGGCATTTTATGGCCAAATTGGGTAATTTGCACTTGTTGTGTAATATTCCTTTTTTTGGTGTTTCTTATGACATGGTTAGGATGGACTTCCAGAGTTGGGAGCAAACAGGTCACAGGTATAGGTTGGTGTCATCAATAGGCCCAGGGGCTTTTCAGAGGAGTTTTGAGGAGTTTCTATGAGGACCGGTGGCATTTGCTTGGTATATTCCATCATCTGCATAGTTTTCCTTTCATTCCGGTGCATTTCGACAACTTTCGGAAAATTGAGTTATTTTTGGGCATAACTCAATTAATTATGCTCAAGGTGGCATTCCGAGAGGAATACGTGATAGAACACCTTAGTGTAATAGCTCGTTGGAACCGAAATGAGAATACCTACATGATGGGATGGTTGGACATGAGTTTAAGTGACCTGAGAAGACATGATGACGATGTATATTTCGACGCAGTAAAAAGGAATATTTTAATTGGAAAATAAGAGGGAAAAATGCTCCATAGCTAAAATAATAAAATAGAAGGTTCTAGAGAGGTCCATGAGATCTATAAAAGAAGAGGAGGAGGCCATTATGGGATATAAAGTTTGTATCTTTTCTTGTATGTGAGGTTGAGCTTAGGTTCTCTGCCTCATTGGTAGCCAGACGGAAACCCTCGAGTATGTTGTCGAGTGTTGGTGAAACCCAACTCTCTTTGAGGAGACTTCATTAAGGAGTTTCATGATTTTCATGGATATTGGAGTATGAGATCTATTCGGGTCCTCGATTGGCGCTTCATTGTCTTTCGGTTGATTCGGTGGTAGAAGTTGTTGGAGGGAGGTGGGTTGTTCGGTTGCGGAGTCGATGCAATGCAGCAGTTATATTGGAGGCCAACTTTCCATCTGTTCTTTTGGGTCAAATATGCATGTAACCCCAGTTTTCCATTTATGATAAAAAGCTAAGATTCTTCCTGTTCAATGTGTTAATGGATTGCAGTACTCTATTTGTTTTTATTTTACATGGCAATCTTCTATTAATTAATCAGTAATTTTATTGTAAAATGTTGGGTTAGTAAAATTTCTGCAAAATCGGTGAAAAATCCCATTCGGGATATTAAATGTTGGGGGTCACCGAGGGTCTGTGGATTCAGCCCAAACCCTTTCTAGGTTTTTGTGGGTTTATTGAGAGGAGGCCCTAGTTAATTTATAGAATTTTCCGGGCTATATTTGGTTCAAAAACTTACATTCTTATAGCAGGGCAAATTGTTGGTTAGCTGGGTAGTTTGCGTCACTTTGTGGGTTCAATTTTTGTTTGGAATTGGGCCAAATCTGTTCTGTGTATTCCTGGGTTTGAGGAGGGGGGCAGAGGCAGCAATTTCAAAGCATTATGGGCATTATCACCGAGAAGAACGTCCATTTTCACTTTGCAACTTATAGGGTCTGCAAAAGTGCGTTACATTATTAGTTTGTTCATTTCAACAATTGGATTGGCAAGAGATTTCAATTGCGGTTTGCCTAGCTTACTTGGTAAATTAAGTTCTATCATTCCTTTCCATTTATGTACTCATATTTCTATATTAATAAAATGGCTTAGTTGTTAGCTCGAGTTTCTTGCATATTTTGATGTGCATGCTTGGAATTTGTTTATGGTTGTTGCTTCCTTTTCATATCTCTTGTTATTTTCAATAAATTTCGATTTGGGATATCACAATTAAGTATCAAAGCATGATTTTGGCCGATTGTGGTTTAAATCATGGCAATGTAAATATGCTATTGTTGGGCCAAAATTCCGGAGGGTTGAAACTACAGTCTAACATTAATCTGGGTCAAACTTGTACAGATGTCTCAACAAGAGAAATTCCTTTTGAAATTGAAAAAATATAATAAGAATTTCGCAAAAGTACATTGGAACTATTTGAATAATAGGCATCGGCAAGGGCGCCGAAGAAAACACGGTTCAGGACTATGAGTTTTAAGAAAATGAGAGAGCGTGGTCTTTGAACAAAATGCCCAGTATCAATACGCAGAAACAAAATTGAAGGTGAAAACAATGATAAAATAAGAGGAGGCATTTTCGTTGAGGAGGGAATTCATGTAAAATACATTCTGACCAATTGAGTATGAGGCTAATGGCATGTAGGAGGAACATGTTGATACACCTAGCGTGACATAGTGATCACCCTTATTGGAGTTTCCTTTGGTAGCCGATTGACAAATTAGTGGAAAAGGTTGAGCCAAGAGACATATCCATAGTTGATGAGGTATCAATAGACAAGGAGGTACCACGAGCTATGATCGAGGTTTAGAGATGTTAGTAACCCACTTTGTAGTTTCATCAACTCTGGCCGACCTTCTAGCATTGGGAAAGAAGGCTCGAATAGTCAAGGAGACCATTCTACAACGGAATGGTGATGTTTGGAAGATATGAGAGTGATTTGTGCCAAGTCGATTGCCAAGTTGACATGTGTTGGAGAACGGTTGACGTCCCTAACAATGTAACTAGAAAGGTGTACGTTGGAGTGTCGAGCAACCCTCTTCGGATATACATAGATGGGACTTGCGGTATTGTTGGGTTACCTCTGTATTTTTGGAGAGAGATAAGTGAGAGTTACTAGACAGACCTCATGTGTTGACCCGAGGTCAATGAGATGAGGCGACATGAGTTGCGCAAGGTGCAACATTTGCATGTTGGGGTTGTTGCGTGTACGGTGGGAGGGCGAAGATTCTCATTTGGTACATAGTGGAGTGGGCTACCAGTTATGGAGATGGTAGTAGACGGGAGAAGCTGTAAGAGCTTCTAGATAGTAGGGATACTAAGAGCCCCTACGGCATTGTGATCTAGGTGGGACTAACTATGTTTACCAAGCATGCCGATTGACTACGACAATGGTGGTATAGTTGACCTGTTGAGTTAGGCGCACATTCGCTAGGAGTTTCAATTAGCACTAGTGGCCGGTGAGTTTATGGACAACCTCCATGGGTTGTCTTGGTATGATGATTGTAATTGGAATGGCAAGGGATGATCAACATACTTTGGCGAGGAGTTTGTCGGAGGAGGTAGCATTTAGCGAGCCACTAGACTATGCCTTGTATGGAGTCGAGGTTAGAAAATTTGAAATTTGAAATCCTACTACGACCTTTAGAGGGTATTCTTCTAATTGTTAATTAAATTTAACAATTTATTTTCTATAGCAAATACTAACTAAATCTGTACAAGCCTTCACAAATAAAACTATGCAAATAATAGCCTTTAAAATGAAAATACTAGCACACACCCACAATAATTAACACGGTGATTTTTGGACAAATGGCCCACGAAAAACTCCAACTTTGGAAAATGGTGCAACAACTTGATGAATTTCCGTGACCTTGGGTCTAGGTTAGAATCTTAAATCATGACGCTACCAAACAAAATCTCAACCATAAATACTTTGCACGGCATAAAATATAAAGCAGTAAATCACATACTGTGTACAGGTTTCAAACAAATTGTACAATAATGCACAATCCCCAATCTTCGTTATATTAAACCAAATCTGAATAATACAATGGTCTATGGTATACAAGATACACGGACAAACACAATGTCATTCACATCTCATTTCTTCAGTCCTTTTCTTTTGTGTTGCTCACTAGTAGTGCAGCAGTCATCAAGCATCTACACATCAAGACTTTAGGAGGGATGTCACCTAACACGTCCTTACGCAAGTGTACATGAGCTGATCCAATCTGCTCTCCCTGGAAGTGACCTAATTCCTGAGCTCCAACCTGCGAAGTTAGCAACTTAACTTTCATCCATCAAAGTGTTGCACTTCGGCACCACACTTCACCCAACCTTTAGTTGCTCTTTTTCCTTCAAGATAGCTCGTCTAGGGCTACTTTGGGTAGCCAACACACTGCCCTCCAACAGTGCTATGGCACCCAATCCAATCACTGTTGAATCACCTCCTAAAATGACCTTCGCGACCACGTAAGTTCATCTACTTGGCATCAACAGTTTGCTCAATAATTTGATCCAATCCGGTCATGACTTGACCCAAAATTCCTCCCAAAAGCACTGTTTTTCCTTCACTGTTAGCTGCTGTCACATGCAATATTGGTTGGGGAAAAATATGCAGCCTGCTTACTCACGCTGTCAACAATCTACACCCTTCTAGTGCTGTCCACTAGAAAAGACCCTCCAAGCACCACGCTGTCCCTTTTCTGCATCAAACACTTCAAAAGCTGCCTTGGAACAGACTCAGAAGTTGTTGCCTATGGCCTGCAGCCTAGCTCCCAGCAACTTGCTGTAGCTGTCGGGCTCCTCAACAGGCCCAAACAAACACCCACAATCAGCTGCGTTGTCCTCCTATACTCCTCGACCTAGCTGTCTGCTCTTCTTTTAATCAACACTCAAGAGTCAAAACAACCTACACAGATCTGTCATCAGCCCATAAAACAAACCAAAGCATACGCTGTACCTACAACTCCTTTCCATGTTGTTTTACGGTAGACTCCTTCACGCTGTAATATCTCCCTTTTGCTGCGGTTTAGCTCCTTTCCACCGAGTTTCCTTAGGATGTGTTGCCCAAACTTGGATGCTCTAATGTCTCAAATCATCCTTAATTTATAGACATTAAGGCTCAATGAATTTGCTTGAAGTGACACATCTATTGGACCACTTTTACAACAAGCCTACATGACTTGGTAACCAATAATTACCTTTTCAACTTCAAAAATTCATTTTCTCTCTAACAATAACTAGGATTAGGACAATTCTCGATGCATTAGGTGTATCCTTGAACATATCATCCTCATGCATCATATGTATTACCTCCATCACGGTTTTGGCCCAAATCACGATTGGTGCAAAACCCCATACTTCAGGTTCCAAGCCCACAAGTTTCCCTTGTTGTGCTTTGCCTCAAACCTTGAACCCTAGGGCTTGGAGTGCCTCCCAAGCTACACAAATCAACACTCCCTCTTAGTGAGGGAGTTACCTCCGACTAGGAAGGCCATCGTCATCATCAACCTTTTTGCTCGCAACACTTGCCCACCCCTAGTGCTCACAATCGCGGCCAATCTTTGTACGGTGAACTACATCCACCTTGCATCACAAAGTCGTTGTCACTAGAAGCCTCCTGCTTATTTTCTTCTCATATCGCTTTCCAATCTTTATGAATCCTTCTTGCAGGATGTGGAAGCACCCTTGCTCTCCATTGACCGAGGTGCTCTTCTTGGGGTACATGTGAGTCTCCCCTCACGAATACGCAAGCTCCCTCTAGAACCGACTCCTACGAGCCTCACGGAACCTAGACCTTCTTTGAAAAGTGTACCTTCTTCTTGGGAACTGTACCTTCTCCTTTGAAGCACCTTTTTGTCTGTCTAGTTCTCTTGAACACATGCCTACCCTGCTTCTTCCCATGATCCTCGGGCTTGCCCGTTAACACTGTGGGAGCCATGGTCCCTAACTCCAAGCATAATCTACATCCCGGACTTAGAGCCTCTGGGCTTGAGCCTTGCCTTCCCATCACAAGACAGACCTCAAACCCCTTCTTCTCCATCATTGAGACGAAAGATCACACTATACGAGTCCTGGTACAAATAGTACTTCCCAGGAGCCGTATCATATGTCTTGTCTCCATCTTGAATGGCACCACTCCGATCACTCGGATCTCCAATTGACTCTTGTCGCCCAACACCATGTGCAACTTCGAGTCCCATTCGGCTAGAGTCTCAAAAACCTCCTGTGGCCATTGTCATGTGCTTCGTTGCACCACGCATCCCTTGTATCCATCCTCTCGAATAGTACCCGTGAGAAATGAGAAATCATAGCAAAAGTCCTCCTCTTCTAATCTCTTGGAGAGATCATTCTCTCGCGAAGTGGCAACTCCGATGACTTGCTTTCTCTCTCCTCTTTTCATTATCTCCTTTCTTCTTGAACATCTCGACGAAAAATGACCCATCTCGCCACGGTTAAACACTTGATTTTACTCAAGTCCTTCTTTGGCTTACCCTTCATTCTCTGATGCAAGAGCCATGTCCTCATCTGCCTTCCTCGATGGATGAAGATCCTCGTCCACAAATCTTCTGAATGAAGTCATCCCATAGTCTATTCCGGTCGCGGCGGCCTCTCACGGCAACGATTCCTTTGATGAAGGGCTTCCATTCCTCGGTGTACCCTTTCAAGGCAATCGTTACCATCTGCGCATACGAAACTTTAACATCGACGACAACGAGCTCCAACTTGAGACAACCTCGTTAGATACGAAATTGTTTCTTCACTCTTTAACATTTGAGGCAGACTTCAACTTATCCTACAATACCAATACCCGAGTTCTCCTTCTTATTCTGGAAAAAATTACGAAGAGCCATCCCATCTCTCATGTGCATTGTTCTTCTGGACAAATGAGGTATCAAAAGTCCTTCACAAAATCAAGGATGATTAACCTCGCCTTTGTATCCAAATCTTCACATATTCCGGCTCCTTAGGGTCGGTTGGCATCTTGATCTCTTTCCTGGAGAAAAATCCCAAATCCCATTGACCTGCCAAGGCCAACAGTCCTTTCCTTCCCAGGAGTATGGACCAGGACAACCTTGGCACGTACTAGCTATCGGTACACTGTGGCTTCGACATTGTAGTGACTCCTTCACTCACAATGTGGGCAACCCTCTCCGCGTATACTTGACTGCGCAAACTCGATTCTTTTGATTTCTAAGTAGCTCGGACACTCTGCGAGTACACGTGTTCAATTTACACGACGACCTTGGGTCGATTTAGAGTCTTAAATCATAACGCTACCAAACCAAGAAATTCAACCATAAACTACTTTGCACAACAAAAAATATAAAGCGATAAATCACTATGCACAATAGCACAATTTTAAACAAAATTGTACAATAATGTACAATCCCAAATCTTCATTATGTCAAAAAATGAAATCGAATAATACAATAGTCTATGGTGTACAGATACAACGACAAACACAATGTCATATCTCGTCCTGCCCAGGGGTCTTTCGCTTCTGTGTTGCTCACTAGTAGTGCCTTAGTCCATCAAGATGCCCACATCGAGACTCCGGGGCTGCCACCTGCTGCTAACACGTCCTTTTGTAGATATGGTACGCGAGTTGATCAATACGCTCTGCGGGAGTAGGTCTAATTCTAGGCTCCAACTGCAAGACTAGCAACAACTTTCATCCATCAAAGTGTGTTGCACTTTGCTTTCCCCACTTCACTTTAACCTTGAGTTGCTCTTCGTCCATCAAGATAGCTTGTCTAGGGCTACTTTGGGTAGCGAACACGCTACCCTCAACGATCCTATGGCACCCAATCCAATCACTATTGGAATCGGCTCCTGTGATGACGCTTTGCCACCACGAAAGTTCATCTACTTGGCATCGACGAGGCTGCTCAATAATCGATCCAATTCGGTCACGACTTGACCCAACACTCCTCCCAAGTGCTGCTTTATTGTCCTTCACTTGTTGGTTGTTGTCACCTTGTCTTGGTTAGGGCACCAATATGCGGCCCTTAACCTCCACGTTTCCGGCCAATCTACACCTTCCTGAGGTGGTCCCACCTAGAAAAGACCCTCCCGGCACCCACGATGTGATGTACCCCACGCCTCCGCTGCCAAGGCACGCGGAACGACCTCGATTCTTCCCGCGTGGCACGTAGCCTAGCTCAACAACTTCTTTTGGCAACCTCCAGGATCTCCTCAAGGAGCCCAAACAAACTCCCTCAATCAACTACGTTGTCCTCCTATCCTCCTACGACCTAGGCCCATCTGCTCTCGGCCATAATCCGCACTCAAAATAGTCTACAGAATCTGCCATCGTATAAAACAAACCCAAGCATCATTGTACCTACATCCACCTCTCCACGTTTTTAGGCGAGACTCCTTCACGTTGTAATATCTACCTTTCAGTAGCAGTTTAACTCCCTTTCACGAGTTTCCTTATCACAGAATGTGTTGCCCCCCAACTTTGGATGCTCTAATGCTCTCAAATCATCCTTAATTTATAGACATTAAGGCTCAATGAATTGCTTGAAGTGACATCTATTGGACCACTTTTACACCAAGCCTACATGACTTGGTAGCCAATGATATGATAAATTCAAGAATTCCATTTTCTCTGACGTGACAGCTCAAGTGGGATTAAGTTCTCGGTGTGAATCGTATCTTCAAGCACTATCATCCTCATCCATCACATGTCGTACCTCCATCATGGTTTTGGCCCAAATCACGATGGGTGCAAAACCCACACTTGGGTTCCAAACCCCTGGCTTCTTTCCTTAAGCAAATTGCTTTTCCTAAAACCACTGAGGCTTCCCTAGAGGCTTGGAGTACCTCCCCAAGCTACACAAATCAACACGGTCGGGGATTTTTATTATTAAGTGAGTGAAATCCCGAAATTACAATCTATGGATGCTGGCCTTGTCCGACAAACAAGTAAATGCGGCCAAAATTAACGGGTAATTTCCCTTCCTCCACAAGCAACCCCCCCGCACAACTTTCATACGAAAACTCGCTCTTCCTAGACCCTGCGTCCTTTTGCACGATTGCCCCGCAGGCCCTTGGACATCCTAGCTCGAAAGCGCACTCTAATGAAGTCATTATGCTGTCTCTGTGAGCGATTCTGCGGCCCTCTGAAAGACTTTCCCCAGTATACGGAAGGCCCGGATCAATTTTTCTTTCTAGCCAAATCCAAATTGCTCTTCGAAGCAATTGCGTAGGCCTACGGTAGCACTCACTAGGAATAACTCGGCCCTTCTGCCTTTAAAAGGAAACTTTCTAAGATCTAACATCTCTTGCCCCTCACTTGTTCTGGTTCGATCTTTGGCTCTCCGACAACCAATTCTGCTCTGCGGAAATCAATGCGCAAGGAAATCAGAGTGCTTTGAAGTGTCTTATCCAAGTGCCCATCGACTTCTTATAATCCTCTGTTGGGACTCCAACGATCAAGATTGAATGTTAATCGAGGCCTAGGATCATCTTGAAGTCGATCCATGTGAGTTTCTAGAATATTCTCCTTGACTTAATTAATTATGATTAATTAACCATATTCCCTAAGTTTAGACTTAGAAAATATTTGAAAATCGATTAATAATCTAATTAAGTCATCTCTAGAGTGGAATTTCCGGAAACGATTTTGGAGTTTTGGAGATCTCGCAGTTCTAGCCTCTCCACTTGAATTTGAAGGCTGGTATAGGAAATGCTACAAAAGCTAATACTCCCTCTTAGCGAGGACTATGATACATTGTTGCACACCCCTACCACAACACTTTGTCTCAGTATCATCCTCTTTGTCACGTTGCGTGTGCGGCCTTCTTCCTTCACCAACCCTTTGCCATGACTCGATGTTGCTAGTGACCCTCTTTATATTCTTTGTAACCTTTTGCATATGCTGCTGCACAACTCCTCTCATCTGTTGCTATTAATATTGCAAGCTTGCTACAGCTAAGAAGTATACGAAATCTTTGAATCAAATGTGTTAAGTATGATGCTGTCTGTCTCTAAGTCTTAATTGCTACTAGCCTCTGCCTTTGTTATGGAAGAATCTAAACTCTGGCGACTGCGTGTGCCTCTGTGTTGATACCAGCACCGTGTGCTCCACTGGCACCTGGCTTCTTTACCCGGTGTGCAATTGTCACTCTAAATTCTGTTGCACCTTTGACATGATCTATCTTTCTCACCCCAAGATACTTCCAGGCCCGCATAGCCGAGGTGATGATCCATGAGGTGGACTTCTCAATGGACCTTGCCCAAATGCAGCAGCTCTCTAGGGCTACAACTCCAAATCACCCCACCTCACTCCTAGAGGTATGGTTGCCACCATCGCAAAATCTTCCTCCAACCCTGAGGACAACCTATCTATCTCGGCCTTAACTCTTTGCTGGTCTTGCTTCTCCTTCTTATCCTTCTTCACGAGATGACAGGTACTGGTGGCCAAACTCACCACACTGAAGTACTTGACCTTAGGCAAGGTCTTTCTTCTTTGTCTGCTCCACACTGATTGTGATCCTTTGATGTGAGGGCCCATCCTCCTCCTCCTTCACACCCTTTGATCCGATATTAACTGCTTTATGCTTGATGGAGCTCTTTAGCAAAGCTTACTCAAATTCTCCTACTTCAAATCGGACATCTGTCCTATTCCGGTAGCTTGTCTCTACCCAATATACTTCGGACAAAATTTTGCCACTTAAAGTACTATTCTTGTTCGGTGCCAACCACACTAATTCTATTGGTTGAGCGCTACCCCAATATTTCTCGACTAGTCTCAAACCTCTTGAATCCTAGTGAGGAAGGGATATAATCCTTCCTCCTTTTTCGTCTAATGCATCTCAACTTTTCTTCCGGGGAACATCTTGACTACTCGAAAGTACCACGATACCGGCTGGGTGAGAGCATCCCGCATCTCTTTGGCGGTATCCTTGCCGGCTATGTGTGAGACTATATGGTCCCGGACTCCATCCGGGATCGACAACTTCGCTTTTGGCATTTCCTTCTGTAATCTTTTAACCAATCCGCATCCTGGGGGCTTCCCTGGCTCTTGTCTATGTAGACTTCAGCCATATTCATCCTTTGAGAGGACATCCTAGCCTTCTAGATGACATAAGTTGGAAGAACCCTTCAGCCTATCCTAATCTCTTAATGCAGATGCCTGGCCATCTGCGATGCATGCAGGAAACTCCCTCTCTTCCTACGCTTTCCGATTGTTGCTTTGCTACTCACACTCCTTCACGGAATGCGTCGTTAACGCTGGCACACTCACACTTTACCAATTGGGAAAATTAGATTTCTTGGCTAGAAACCCTTTGAGAGAAATATCCCTTTGTGTGCAATTTCTCTTCCACCAGAAACGTTGATTTTCTTGCTACAAAACCCTCCATGTCCAGCAATCTACTCGGCAAAATGCGAGTTGTTGTTGTTCCCTACGATGTTTGAATCCTTTGTCCTGGGCAAATCGAATTTTCTGCCAACTTGCATCGAAAATCAAACCCTTGCCCCGATGGTCGACGCTACTGTTTAGATATTACACAACCTTTGAAATTTCGACACTGTTGCTCCCTTTGAACAACAAAATTCTCTCCTCAAGCACGAGCTTCCACTAATCAATCATGCTATGATGCCATGTGAAAAGTTCAAATCCGAAATCTTATTGCGACGAAAGCTGAAATTATTCTTCTAATTGTTAATTAATTTAACAATTTATTTTCTACGAAGAAAATACGGAATAAAGTATTTATAACCTTACGAAGGAGAGAAAATAAAAAAATTGCGAAGGAAATAATAGGCGGCTGGGCTCTAACACACAATAATGGGAACACAGGTGTTTTGGACCTTGTCACACAGAAAAACCCAACTTGGGAAAATGAGATTTTTTTTGAGCGGTGAAGATTTTGTTTGATAGCGCAACGGTGAAATATGAGTACAATCTATGGATGCCCAATTGGCAATCCAAACAACAAGTAAATATGGCCAAAATTACCTATGAGAATTTCTCTTCCTCCACAAGCAACCCGAGACACAACTTTCCTTGAGAAAATTCATCTTCCTAGACCCTCTATGTTAGCTTCTGCGTAATTAACACCTGGTAGTTAAATGTCTAAGCCCGAAATTGCCTCCCCAGTAGGTCATTTTCGCTTATCTCTGTGACGGGATTATACGGCCTACGGAAGACTTCACGACCTCACAGGCCCGGAATCGATTTTCCTCTAGCCGTCAAGTCGCTCTTTTGAACGATCGCCGTAGTCCTCTCTGTTGCCTCATGAGAATAACTGACCCCTTCTTGCTACCTCTAGGATACGGAAAACTTCTTCCAAATCATTGTCTACCGCCCCTCACTAACTGCTTTGGTCTACGGCTCTCCATCAACTATTTTTTTCTCTGCGGGAAATTGAGCTAGCACGAAGTGTCTTCTCCAAGTGCCCATCGACTTCTTCTTATAATCCTCTTTTGGACTCAAACGACCAAGATTGAATCTTAATCAAGGGCTAGGATCATCTTTCAGAGTTAATGCGCGCGAGTTTCTAGACTATTGCATGAATTAATTAATTCGACCATTTAACCATATTTCTCAAGTTTAAGCCTAGAAATATTTAAAAATCGTTTAATAATCTAATTAAGTCGTCTCTAGATGGAATTTTAGAAACGATTTTTTGGAGGTTGCAAATCTCACTGCATTCTATCCTCTACCCAAGTTCATGGCTAAAGACATCCACGATGCTACAAAAACAAGCAAGGGTTCTCCCCGATTTATGGGGCATGGTGGTCACGGAGGAGCAACACCTTTGGTGGCATCGCCACTAGAACATATGGAAATTCACCTCTCATGTCTCTCACGGAGGATTTGGAGGTGAGGCCCATGCATCAAAGGTATGTTGATGCAATAGTGTTGGCAACGATACCGATAGGATGCGGGTGAGCACGTCTTGTCTCGGCTTTAGATAATGGAATCCGGTAGGCGTGTGGAACGCATACAACATTGACCAATGGTTTGCGGAGTGAGCACAAAGGGTGCATGGCGGGTGTCTTTGCGTTTGTCGATTTACACAATGAAATGCGGGAGCGACTCACATGACATTGGGTTTGTTAGTGGAGGGACAAATGATTTGGTGCATATGGGAGACCTAACGGTACGGGGTGATACAACGACAGCGAGAGATCACATGGTGTATAACAACGTAATACGGTGTACGGTCGCATGCTAGGGTACGCGGGGAATACTTAGTGGTATGCGGTGGCATATGGTGCGGCACGGTGGGCTCTGGAGTGTTTCCCCCAAGGAGACTTATGGGCGATGAAGCATTAGGCATACCATGGTGCAACTCAACCAAGATCGATGAGGACATTGTTGAGCATTTGGGGACACCATGATCAACGAAGGCAAGTCGCCTTCAATTGAGTTGTCGGTAGATGCGAGGTGGAGAGGGACATCATAGGATCATGGTTTTAAAGCCGGTCGGCTCGGGGCAAGGCGAGTTGGTGAGCCGGAAGGGAGTATCTTTCGGTACGACTCGGCGGTTAAACCGGTCGGGCGGCCTAGTTGTTACGAGCGGCCGAGCGGTATACGGAAGCTCGGCCCGACTCGGCACAGTCGAGATTAAGCACGCTTGATTTGTTTCGAGGTAGGGAGCCCAAAAAACAATAAAATCGAACTTGAAAATAAATTTTTTTCAGCACATTGGGTTTTATTTGAAGCTATCTAACCCTCCTCCTATTTAACTTACCCAACCCCTCTCAATGACTCACATCTATCTCATTGAATTTGCTTGAGCATTTTGAGGGTTTTCTAAGAAGTGTGGAGTTGGTTTTGGGACGACTTCATGGTAATGTTAAATTCTTAAGTAAAGTTCATCCTTTTACTTAAATTTTTAACATTACCATGAAATGACTCGGGATGTTTGAGAAGTGGTTCCAACCTCATTGGATTTCATATGGAGAAAGTAGAATTTTAGAATCTCATTCAAAATCCGGCGGAACATCGAGTTTTTAGGATTTCGAGTTGGGTTATTGCAATGTTTCCATCGAATTTTGTCATGTATTAGGGTATGGAACTCGGTTGTCAAAGAGCACCAATCCCTCTATGCCTTGATGTTAGTGACATTGGTTATGTTTTTGTTTTTGATCTCTATATCATCATCTTGTATTGGACGGTTGCAAATTGCAATTTTGATATAATGGATATATTCATGAGCCTACTTTGATCATATGTTGTCTTTTGTCTATATTGTAATGCTTTGTGTCTAGAAACATGAATAAAAATCTTTAAATTTATGTTTTTGTACAAAAAAATTAATGTTTAATGTATTTTTTACAAAAACCGAGTTATTGAACCCGCGATCGTGAGGTCATTACCGATTCGGAGTCGAGATCCCGGCCGACCCTCGCTAGTCGAACCGATTCCGTTTTTAAATGCTTGCATAGGATTACTCTTTAGTATCCTTTGTAGATTCATGATCATGCCCTTAGGGACCTACCCACCCATCACTCTCCGGTTTGCTTATAGTCGCGATGTTTGGTTGTTGCTCCTTGATTCTCTCAATACGACCAACGGGACATGGCGAGCTCACCCTAGGTAGTTAAGTAGAATACAATATGTCATGGGCGAGAGAACTCTCTAGTTGAGACATTTACGGGTGCACGGGGCTAACAAATATAACCTTGGGGATGGCGTGGTTTGCGCGAGGTAGCATACGTCCCACCCCGGGCTCACACTTGGGGAGGGCGTTGCAAAGTGCAAGATGCACTTTCGGTGCGACATTTTGAGGCATTATATGACCATGAGGGTGCGAGTGGATGGTAGAGCTCGTCTACAAACGGATGCTTAGACTCAGCGATGTCAGTGCGATTTAAGAGATAGGATACCAAATCTCACGGTGTGGTGTGGCGAGACACGAGGTACTTTTGCATGCACCAAATTGATTCACGATATGTGGAGTCTATATTATGATTGCATTCAAGGAGAAGCGGGGACTTGGGTTGGTGGATTCGACGGTCGGCGGGACTATGCCATAGCGAGATCTAGTTAGCAGGATCCAAGGCGATGGGTCACTCCATTTCTTAATGAGAAGGATCGGTGTAGAGGGTGATATAGCTCACTTTGGGGTTGTAATATCCTCAAAAGGGAAAATGGCAGAGTAATTCAAGCAACAATAGACTAAAAATTACAAGTAAAATCACGCTATTAACACATAGAAACTGAAACCAAAGACATGATGCGAGCCATTTTATTAATGCCGGAAATGAGTACAATAATGGTGTTGGAATGGGTGCACTTGGACCTACTCATGGACGGTTGGAATACATCTCAAATCAAGTGGGGATGTCTCTCTGTAAGTAATACCCGCGCCTGCGAAATGTTGTTGGCTAACCCGGACTGCGGTTAATTTATTTCCCCTACTACGAAAATTCCAAGCTTTTAACCTCGGACACTACTCTCGGGAAACCACAAAAACCACGAAGGAATTGGCCGGATGTTGACCTCGACATTTCAGGCCAGTTCCCGTAGCTCCTATAGTTGTTGGCTGAGTTAGGACCTCTTGTTTCGACACCTCAAACCTGCCGGGAAAATTCTATGCCAAACTAACCTTGGCTTCCTCAAAAAACCCAAAAAAAAACTCGGGAAAGGGTTTGTCCCTGGTTTTGATCTCGAAGGAAATTCACCCTCTTGGGCTTGGCTCACTAGCTACTTTGGGCAATTCGGTCCTCCTAAGTCACACTGCGGAAGTGCCAAAATACTGGAAAATACATTGGGAAGCTCTAGCATCCCCACCAAGTGTCCTCAGGAAATCTCCTCTCACTTCTCACCTCCCAAGCAGCCTCCCAACTAAACTACGTCTGCCTTTGTGCGGTCTGCGTCCTCTACACAATCTGAAGTGGAATTGCTTCTCACGTAATCTTTGTTGTGAAATGAAATGCACCTCCAAAATGGTACGACTTCTCTCATGAGTAGGAACTTGAAGTCCCCCGAGGTAGAGTTGAGATCTCCTTTGAAGATCTCGTGTGCTAAACAACTGCTGCCTGAGACTTGTACGCAACACAACGTGCTATGTCAAAAGACAATCAAAATAGAAGTCGAATGAATGAGGAAATGAAATTTGCTTATTCACTTTATTTTATCACTTGAGCCCCAAACCCCTTGGGCCCACCATGGAATACGCAGTGCCCTTATCCAACCACTCATTGCGTTGCCCCGCAGAGGCATCTCCCATGACGCCACCTGAAACTACCTCCGAATCGAATGCGGCCACTTGGACCCCACGAAGGCCGCAATTTTTCCTTGTGAACTATAGGGTAAGGCGTAGCTTTTACCTTAATTATTAATTGTTGGAGACCCACCTTATTTACTGCCTTGACATTAGCGACATCAAAATTTATCAAAAATTAATATCCTAATTAGTAGAATTGCTAATTAAGGATGTCGAGTTGTTTCACAACGGGGGATTGCTAAGGCCTCCATTGTATGGTGAGTCAAATTTTTTCCTGTTCTTTGCTCGGGATTAGGATTAGCAATGGTGGGAAGATATCGGTGTTATTGGAGCCGGTTCGGTTCGGTCAGTTTCAATAGGTTTAAACATAGGCAGGCCGATTTAATTACGATCAGGTCAGGTGGTTCATAAATCGGTTCTATCAGAGTTCTGACACAGGCATTAAAAAAAAAAAAAATTGTTTAAATTTTTTTTTTTTTTTAGTGTCATTACATAGTTACTAACACTACCCTAGGCCCCCCCTAAGGCTACTTAAATACTACATATTTCACTCACACTATTTATTCGAGTCTCTTGCAATTCTTGAGCTAAGTTTGGTAAGGAGGTCGAGAGGTTTTGCGGGGGTTAACAAAATTTTCGTTGACGGGGGTGATTGGAGTCTTCGAGAGTTGTTGTGTTGGTAGTGCAAAGCTAGTTCAAACATTTTTTTAAAGATCACAGTTTAAATAGCTTTGGCTGAGCAGAAGATTTTTTATTGACAAGGCACTATAGTTGATTTCAAAGGATTTTGGAGTACGATTTTCTCCAAAATTTTAGAGGAGTAAATGAAAACGATGGGAATCAAGCCATAATCCCACGGCCAGACTTGGAAGCTATCATTCTTAGGATGAGGATAAGGAGGATGATCAAGATGATGATTAAATGATGATTGATGATTGATGATTTGATCATTGATTTGTTGTAGTTATGCAATGTTGAGTTGTAGTATAATACTATGATCAATGATGTTAATTTGGGACTATAGGTAGCACAGAGAACTTGATTCTTGATGTTCGTAACCCATTTTATTTCAACGATGTTTTATGTGTTATTTTGGTTAGCATACTATTACTTGCTATATAATGAAACTTTTTCATATTTGTGTATAAATGGTTTGGATTCATATGGATACATGAATATATTTGTTTTTGCTTTAAAACATGAATATTTTATCATGTTTTTAGTAAACGTTTTTTTTTTTTCATTTATCCCGGTTTCTTGGTTCCGGTCCGATTCCAGAAGTAGTTCCCCGGTCCACAAGGTTTCCGGTTAGTGGCGGTTTGGTTCAAATAACATTGGTGAGCATATTAAACATCTGGAGATGCTAGCGAGGAAGAGGGCGGGCTTTCACCAACATTTTTCCATCAAGTCTTAGGAGAGAGAATCTGATGCATACGATAGAATGCAACTCACATGGTCAGAATGGTATATAGTGACAACATCGTACTTTGCCACAGAATTCATATAGAATCCAGACATCAAAAAATTATGGGTCCAACTACATGAGAAACAGTACATTTCACAGAGGAATATTTGAATAGTCTTCATTAGTTTTAGTGATTGTTGTTGAGCACAGAGTGACTTCACTAGGATGGCATGATGACCGGCAAATGATCGAGCTAATGTGGGGGCGAACTCCATGTCCTGCCATCCCACGGGGGATGGGTTGTATATTCAGCCAGGATTCTTGTTAGAGTGTGTCAGATGGACTCTCCATTAGTGACAACAGAAGTTGGATGGTCACACATATTAGGATGCTTTGCCCAATGGGCATGTGAGAGGGATTTTGATGCCTATGCACAGCAGGATAGTGGTGGAGAAAAGGGGTGTTTCACGTTGTCCCGGAGATGGCTTGGGATCTGATGCCGAGGGACTCCTTCATGATAGGACGATTAAAGATCGGGGATGATCCGGTGGCACATTTGGGACCATGCTGTTCATTCGAAGTATGGAGTGGGGATTAACAATTAGGGGGAGGGTCTTTGTGAAAATTCCTGGATCTAACAATCTCGGGGAATCCCTCTTGCTACCAGTGAATCTACTTCATCTACTTGTAAGTTGTTTGGATGTTCATATTATGCAGGAAATATGAGTAAATTATTGAAGCAACCTACATGATGCATCTGATTCTAAAACAAGGAAAGGCGAGAAAAGAACAATACACACATAGGACACCTTTATTTTGGACGAAAGTCCGAACAATCAGGAAAGCCAAGTGCGGCTATTTGAGGTTTGTATTATTAAATGTGTATTTACAGATACATTGTTGAATACTGAGGTTATTCAATTACGGAAGGAAAATACTAACAAAAAAAATTGTGAATTTTACCTCACTCAATCAACGAGATTTGCCGAAGCTAATCGGGTCCATGGATGAGGTGCCCCGGCGAGGCACGCGGTCACACACCTCCTTGTTTAAGCATTCATGTGCCTAGCTAGTAGATCCGTACCCTCTTAGAATCTAGATCTCTTACTTTCAGTCCAGAAACCCAGAATCACAGGCTTAAGATAGTCAGACGTCCATGAGAAAACCCTCTCCAACTACTACGTATTGCTTTTTGTAGCATCAAAAAGTGTTCCAAGTGCGAAAATTTGCAAGAGCCGGCCTTCGGTGTCCCAAAGAACCCGAAACCGTTTGTGGAAATTCCCTCGGTTTGTATTTTAAGTAAAAATAATTAATTATTTTAATGTAGACCCTGAAATCTAAGCTTTGGGGCTAAATAATTAATGGGTATTAATATTTATAGTGTGAATCTTCTAGAGAATGAAGATCAAGTCAAGTTTAATCTTGGCCATTGATTAGACTTCTAATGCAGGCCGTTAATTCGTTATGAAGATTATAAAACAAGGGCTTGAGGTCATTTCGAAAGTAAGTCGGGGCATACACTCGGTAACCCAAAGAGTTGATTGGAAGGAATAAATTCATTGGAGGAAAATTGCGGTAGAAGAAGGAGAAGGGAGTCGGCGGTGACAAAGAAGGAAGAGAGGGACGCGAGAGGGCCGGAGAAGGTAGCACGAGCGACGGCGCGAGGAGCATGTATGCTTCTGTGATGGCATGAGAGATAGTGGAGTCTCTCGGTGTCGGGGAATTCTCCAAAAGGAAGCAGGAGAAGTCTATCTCGGTGTTTTTCTAAAGAAATATGCCAATCTATTTCTTGTAAAGAATTCATTACGGAGAAGAATAATATATAAACCCTCACAGTGCCTGGGATTTATCCCACATTGGGTTTTACGACATTATTAAAATAAGTGTGTACATGTGACTTTTTCTTTGTCCTTATAACTTCTCTTTGTTTCTTTCTCTGCATATACATAAGTGAATGCTGCCACGTTAGTATTTGTTTAGGAAATTCTGGAAGAATTATGTAAATAACTTATTGAAATAATAAGTAAGGAAGAAATAAATCTATCTGTGAGAAAGATTTTCTAGATTGAAATTTTCACATGGTATTAGAGCCAAAGATGAGTAACAAGAGCAAAGAACGAAATGATTGAATGTAAATCAAATGTTGTTGTAGTAGCTAGGAAGGGTTCGCGCAGTTCTAAGAGAAGAAGGGAAGCATAGAAGAATAGATGGATCACGATGTTTCTATTACGGCATCTAGATTGGAAGAAGAATTTGTGTCAAGCTGCAGCTACTCTAAGATCTAGTACATTGATAGTGGGACGTACGCTCACATGGCCGAGTGCGAGAGAATGTTTCTCAAACTACCAAGAAGAGAAGATGAACTTTAAAATCCCCATGGGCAATGAGAAAAATGTACCCCTATTGGAAGAGGTATGGTATTTCAAATGGAAGCTAACGTCGCTTCGGTATAATATACGCATGTGCTTGGTTTGGGGATAGAACTTACTCTGTGTCACAACTTCAAAATAAAGGTTATGACGTTTACTTCATTGGCAATGGTATACGTCAAACACCCAAGTTGGAATAAGAAAGCACAAAATCGGCGTCAAGAGCAATAAAATCTACAATTGCAACTCGAATCTCCAATGGCTCTAATAGCGACGCGATGAAGGACTTGAATGATTTGACATGAGGAGAATGGAGCACTTGCATCATGGGACATTGAGATTCTCAAGAGAAGCTGTCACGGGAGTTCCGAGCGAGCATCCAAGCGAGACGATGTGCAGCAGAGGGTGTGTATTAGGAAAGTATGGCTGGCTTGGAGAAGCATACCACAGAAACGACAATAGGGCTAAGAGTGTGTTGGAAGCAACCTGTAGAACATTGCTGAGCCAATGTCCACTAGAACTCTGGTGTTGAATAACATGCCTTCTTTGATAGCCATTCCGGGAAGACACGGATCTACTTTATGAACACCAAGGATGGAAGTCTTTGGTTGATTCAAGGAGTTTAAAGATCGACGAAATCTCGACGGGGAAAGCGGATCAAGACATTGCGTTCGGACAGTGGAGAATACATGGACAAAAACTTCACAAGTTCATGAGAAGGCATCAGAAGAAGGTGGAAGTAGCTCCATATAATTAAGAAGAATGGTATTCAGGGCAGAAGAACAAAACTATTGTGAAGCTTTAGGAAAAAGATATACGATCAAGACATGCCCAAATTCCTGCTAATTTGACTTGTAATACAACTATTTACGTACAAAAATAGGATTCCTCATAATGCATTGGGTAGAATCCCATCGAAGAAGATGTCTTCAGCAGCAGTAACTGAGAAGTGGTACTTAGAATCCGTGGCGGTCGACATATTGTCATGTGCACGAAGAGAGGAAGAAGTTGGATATGATCAGAAGGATATACGGTGGGATATAGTGAGAATGCAAAGGTTTATCGTATATACATTCACGAGAGTAGGAAGATTGTGGTCGCGGATGTGAAATTCATGGATGAGAAGAGTATGGAAAATCTCGGGAGATGCTTTACGCTCGCAATGCGAGGAGGATACGCGGTCCGGCCCACAACGGCCAGAAGCCAGGAGGGTAATACGAGTGCCTCTCCAAGGCATGGGAATCCATGGGATACATCTCCCAGGGACTTGCAGAAGGCAGGGTGGATCCACCCACTACCGGTGGTAAGATGAGTAGGGGTCGACGATTCTAGGGGATGCAAAAGAGTTTCGGAGCCCCCCTCCAAAATGAGAAGAAGCGGCACGAGACAACACCGAAAGGTACCAAGCTTTGGTAGCTTGTGGAGTTGGGCTCATCTATTGCACAGGACGCTCGGCACAAGTTTCGGTCGATGCGATGGTGGAGGAGTACAACTCCCATCATGATGAATGATGTCTGGGAAGTGGTTCCCAGGGCCTCGGGATAGATCGGTTGTAGGTTCGAGATGGATCTGCAAGATCAAATATATTTGAATAGCAATGTCTAGAAATTTAAGTCCAGGTTTGTGGCCAAAGGAGTGCTGAAAAGGAGGATGGTCGCATAAGTGACCTTCGCCCGGAGGCGATGTGCTCTGTTAGATCCGTGACCAACCCTTGCTGTGAGATGGGATGGGGCTTCACTAGGTGGACTTCCGACTGGGTTCTTCAGATGGGGTGATAGAGGAAGAAGTATATTGAACAACCGGAGGGCTTTGAGATACATGAATAGAAAACTCATATGTGCGGGCTCAAGAGGGCCTTGTGGAGCGAAGCAAGCCCCTAGAGCTTGGTATGGTCGAAGTGACAACTACTTGCAGAAAATGAAGTTTGTCAAGAGTGGCCAACGGAGATCCCAATCTCTGCCTATCTTAGGGTAGGGGATGAGCCTCTTATCTTGGTGCTATATGTAGATGATCTATTCCTAACGAATCATCGGCTCATCAGTACACCAGAAAATTTAATTTGTGGAATTTGACGTGAAGGATCTAGGGCTAATGCATTATTTCTGGGGTTGGAAGTTTGGCGGCGGAAAGGGAGTGAGGTCTTTAAGACAGAAGATATATACGAGAAGTTCTGAAAAGGTTTTTAGATGGAGAATTTGTAGATCTGGGCTACTCCAATGATTATCGGTGGAAAATTGACATGTCCAAAGATGATTCAGCTGATCCTACTTTGTATAGGTAGCTCATATACTGAGTTCTGCGATGTATCCCAAAGTGACACTAGACCGGACATTTGTTATGCGCTCAATACCCTCGGTCGATTCCTTGGTGAACCTGGAGGGCTCATTGGGCGACTAGCTAAACACGTTCTCGGATATTTACAAGGAACGGTCAACCTTGGACTAGATACACCGGAGACAATGACATCGAGGTTGATGGGTTCTTGACGGCGATTGGGCGGGAAGCCCAATAGATCGAGAAAAGTACCCGTTAGTGCTGACACCGGTGTTGGATAGGGGATGACCTCCACGATGCAACGAGCAAAAATCCATGGCCACGAGCTCCGCGAGCTTGAA
Organism: Pinus albicaulis; assembly: GCA_034641835.2. Lineage (NCBI taxonomy): Eukaryota > Viridiplantae > Streptophyta > Pinopsida > Pinales > Pinaceae > Pinus > Pinus albicaulis. The sequence goes on from JAXQQM020080761.1 coordinate 32,586, forward strand.
TATATGGTAGCTAGCACGACTTAGTGTGAGGCCATATGGTTCGGAAATTGCTTGTGAACTTACTCAAGGAGAAGATGGAGGCGATCATCATTCTTTGTGATAATCGAGTTGCATCAAGCTCTGCGAAATCCCGTGTTTCATGATCGGTCGAAGCACATTGACATCGGGTGTCATTTCATTAGAGACTATCCCAAGGGAGTTGTACAATTGGAGTACTCCTACGGAAGAACAAGTGGCGGAAAAATATCCTCACAAAAGCTCACGGGAAAGAACAAATTTTTTTATTTCAAAGAAAAGATGGGGATGATCAAGGATCCATTTCACTAGCAGGGGATGGATAGGTTCGGGGGATTCGAGGAGGCTATAGTACAGATGAGGCGGTGACAATGATAGGGTCATGGAGAACAATATAGAGCGGTAGGTGAGGGGCAACGGCGAGAGGCATCAACAACGCGAGAGGATGCTTCAAGACGAGCGACGTAAAGGCATTTTGCTAGAACACTTTCCTCGCTAAGAGGGAATGTTGATTTTTGCTTAACGTAAAAAAGTGTTAGGAGTCTCAAAATTTGTAAGGAAGCTTGGACATCGATGTTCCAAAAAACCTAGAAACCATTTGGCAAATTCCACTATGTTTGTGTTTATTAAAATAATTAATTATTTTAATAGACCTAAAGTCTAAACATAGGGAAATTAAATAATTAGTAGGTATTAATAAAACGAGTGTGAATCTTCTAGAGAACAAAGATCAAATCAAGTTTTAATCTTGGCCATTGATTAGACTTCTAATACATGTCGTTGATTCGTTAGTAAGAATATAAAAAGAAGGTTTGCGGGGTCATTTGGAGAAGTAAGGCGGGCATACACTCGGTAACCGGAAAGTCGATTACGAAGGAATAGAATTCGATTTCGGAAGGGAGAGTTGCAAAAAGCGAGAAGGAGAGGGAGTCGGCGGTGACGAGGAGAAGGAAGAGACGGGGACATGGGGGCCACATGAGACGCGTGGTGTGCCCACGCGGTCGACGCGGGTCTAGCGCCGGGGATTACGCGAGAGAAGCCGTGAGAGTGATAGAGAGGGAGATAGTGGGTCTTTTGAGTGTCGAGATTCTCCAAAAGGCCCAGGAGAATCTATGTCAAGTGTTTTCTAAAGAAATGCCGGCCTGTTCTTGTAAAGAATTCATTGGCGAAGAATAATATATAAACCCTCGTCTGCACGGTTTTCCCACATTAGCTTTTGAGGACAATTATTAAAAATAAGTGTGTACATGTGATTGTTTCTTATGCTTATATTTCTTACTATTCCTTTCTGCGCATATACATAAGTGAATGTGGTAGTAGTATTTATTTCGAAGTTCTTAGAAACAATTATGTAAATAACTTATTGAAATAATAAGTAGGAGAAATAAATCTATCGGCTGCGGAGAAGTTTTTCTAGATTGAAATTTTCTGCTGCGCAGCTTTCTCTCCATGGCCACCACGTACCGTGGCTGCGTGTTGTCTCGCTGCGTTGACACAACGGAACTCTTTCAACCTCTCTATTGATGATTCTTCGGTTGAGAAAAAACACTCTCTCTGGAAGCTATCTCTGCCTCTCTGCGTTGGAATCACTTAAATCTAATCTTCGTACGAGCCTTGCTCCTTGGAAAGGAATTCGATCACTTGATTCACTGGGTGTGTCTTTCCAAATGACCCTCGAAGCCTTCTTTTATAGTCTTCTCATTTAGACATCAACAAATTTTGAGATCAGATCTATAATCAACGGCTAAAATTATAACTTGACTTGATCTTCGCTTTTTCTAGATCATTCCCACTTTGTTTTATTAATACCCTTTAATTATTTAATTTCCATAAGTTTAGACTTAGGGTCCCCATTAAAATAATTAATTTTTGCAATAAAACATATTCCAGAAGTGGAATTTTCACAAACATTTACGGGTTCATTGGAATACATGTGCCTAAGCCTCTCCACAAATTTTGAGACTTAGAGCACTTAGATGCTACCAAAAATCAACACTCCCTCTTAGCGAGGAAAGTGCTCTAACAATATGCCTATTTCATCTTTGCTACGACCTTGAAACATCCTCTAGCTACGATGTCGACAAGGCGTACCAACCATTGCGTTGCTGCTGCTGGTAATATTCTTTGCCCATGACACTACGCATACGTACTACAAGTCCTTCTCAAATGCGCATACGCTGTCTTGCTTCTTGCCACTTTGCTAACCTTTGCATATAATGCAACTCGGTACATACAAGAGAAGCAAGGCGAACCCACCCAAAAGCGAACAAGCATTCAATGTTGAGATTTTGAGTGTTGACATTTTTACATCGGGTGTGCTCTAGCCACGAAAGCTTGTGGAGGGGCTAAGACACATAAGACCTCCAAAACCCGAGAAAGTGTTTGGAGAAATTTCATCTAATGTGTGAGATATTAAAATAATTAATTTTTTTAATGAGAATACAAGTCTAACTTAGGGAATTAGAAAAATTAAAGTGAATTAATTAAACACATGTGATGGAATGTTATAAGTGACGCGGATAAAGCGAGTCTTTTAATCTCGGTAAAGTCGATAAGACATTAAGTCACGGCCGTTGATGTCTCAACGAAAAAGTATAAGAGAAAGGCTTGAGGGGTCGGTTGGAGACACATGGAGGCGGTAGAGACTAGTACAAATTCTAGGGCGGGTTTTGCTAAGAATTTCCGGGGGAATAGTTTACGTTGCGTGAGGGTAGTATTGGCTAAGGGGATGATGCGATCCGGAGCCAGAGTCGACAGAGCGGAAAGAGCAACAACCGGGGCGATGCGAGAGGGCGGGAGCTGTCTGACCCGGTGCGCGGTGTAGAGGGTTTCAGCGCTGCAAGCCCGGGAGAAGCGAGCGCTACAACTTCGGAGGCCACCGGGGGGTTACGCGGAGGCCATACGAGGGCGACGTAAGGGCGTGTCACCTATTTGGGGTTACGCAATCCCCTTTTGAGTCCGGGGGGCACGCACGCTCGCCGATGCGCACGAAACTTCGAACGACGGCGGGGTTTCTAGAAGCGAAACGGAGGCGAGTTAAGTAAGTCCGTTTGAGGGTGTGAATCGGTACGGTCTTCGATCTCCAAAACAACGGTATTGCTACGGATATATTTTTTCTCTGTCGAGTTAACCGAGAAGGTGACCAAATTGTTGTACTCGATTCTACTTAATAATAATAAACCCTCATATCTCTTGTATTGGTTTTCTAGCGTTAGGTTTTCACAGGGACATTTTTTCGAAAAATTTGTGTCACTTTGTTGAATGAGTGTAATATTTAGTAAATGATTTGTATGTGTGTGAGGTTTATTAGTTGTGTTTATTTCGGTATTTTACGAAAATAACTTGTATAATTTACAGAGGTAAATAAAGATATTGCACTAGGATTTCTATATTGTTGTATTAAGGAAATTGCACCGCAAGCTGAAGCGATTGCGGATCAGAGTGAATCTCCGGTAAATCAGCGAAGACATATTTTTACGCGAGGGGTAGAAGTTGAACCGGCGGAGGACGCGGTCCCGATTATAGGCTACAGTGACGTAGTCCCCATTTGGGTGACGAACAACGCGATGCCTTCCGGAAAAAGGACGCGAGGCAACTTGCGGCGCACGCGGTGCGTTAGGCCGGTTGCTCACACGAGAGACCGGCTAGAGGGGATGCGGTCCAATTACTTTTAACATTTGCGAGAAGTATTGCCGAGGTCCAGGAAAGCGGTGCTTTACGATCTTCAACGATTGTTGGTGTGGTGGAGATACCGTCGGTGCAAAATTGTGCCTAGCAAAGTTGACAAGAAGCGAGGAGGAAAACTGATCACTCGGCGGATACGAGGCAGAGCAAATGCGAAATTTCAATGGGAGGGTGATCGTAGAAGGCTTGTTCGGTGTTTTTTTGGCTAAATATTTCTAGGAGGAAATCAATTGAGAGGGAGCAACCACAATAGAGGGTTTTGATCGCCAAGGAAACCCGGATCCGAACGTTTTGTTGAGTTTGCGGTAGGAGAGGAGAAAGTATTGTTTCGTCGAGATTTGAGCTAGATCGCTACTCATGGAGGACTAAGAGATCGGGACGAGGTTGGACGGTGTCATCCCGCTTCGTCATACGGAAACCGAGGATGCGGCTTGATCCTGGATGAATATGACATCAAGAACCATGTGGACAATGTACTAGGCGAGCCTACGGATCTTGATCCTACGACGAAATTCAAGGAAAATCAAGTGCGGGCTAAGCGTTTGATTATGGATGGAGTAAAAGATCACATGCAATTATACATATTGCCGAAAAGAAGACGGAAAATGAGATGTGGACCGCTTTGGAGACGGTGTATCGGGGGAAGCTCCATTTCAAGAAAGATGCTTCTAGAGAACCCCGGATGAGGTTGTTCCGGATGCGGGGAGGGTGAGGAGATGAATCTTCCTTTTGGGCTTGAGACTATTTGGGATCAGCGGTGCCATGGGTGCGATTACGGAAAAGGAGCTCTTGGTAGGACTACCTTGAATGCGATCACCAGAGTGGGAAACGTTTGTCCAAAAGCATATTGGGCGAGGGCGACATTACCATCGGGCGGACATGTGGGCAATCCTCCATCGAGGAGGAGATCGGGGAGAATCACCAAGAGGTAGAACGATGGCGACGGAAGCGTCGGGGGTGAAGAAAAGAAGAGGAAGATGATGGAAGCCCTTGCCGCCCGAAGGAACGAAAGGCGGCAAGGAAGAAGAAGAGGGACCTATCCAGGTGAATTGCTTTAAGCATGGCGAACTTGGACACTTTGCCGGGGACTTGTCCTAAGAAGGAGAAAAAGGATCTTCGAATCCAAGGTTACGCGGCAAAGGACGATGGAGCGGCCCTGATGACGTGGTCATGAGTGCTCATGAGCACGTAAGTGGGGCGATATGGATCGGTAGAGCAACTACGGATCGAGGTGGCGAGGATCCTTGAGTAAGCCAAACTCCTTGGATCACATATGACTACGAGCCTTAGAGACGGTAACAAGAAAAAGGGGGAAGCGATTAGCGCGCAAGATCACGGCGAAAAGCGAGAGGGACCGCTAAGACGGCATGGGGAGCAATGCGATGCGGTGACAACATAGAGGCGTGGGACTTGCCCAATGTTTCATGGAACCGGTGGCCAGGACCGGTGGCCTAATGGCTTAGGGTTTCTAGCAAGACCGGTCCTAACTAGGGAGTGAGTGGAATCTCTGATGAGCAGGTTTAAAAAAAATACATTAAATAATTATAAATAAAAAAAACTATTTTTAAGATTTGCAACCATGATTCCAAGCCAATAGAGACAAAATATGCAAAGTTTTCTCATTTATATACCATGCAAAGGTGAATATATCAAAATGGCACCGAGTGCAATACATATAATCGAAAAATACATAAGCAATGAGGCTCCAAATGGCCCATAAAGTCCAAAAACAATGCTACAAGCTATGAGGCCATTGGCCTAATACAAGACTACACATGAATGATGATCAATCATCAAATTCATCACCGCTACTAGACACAGGATCAACATCGGCTGCTGCATAGACATCATCTGGATCAGAGTCCGAGGATGCCTCAGCCTCAGGCTCATCTGCAACCTCAGTACCCCTGCCACCAATAACAATAGAAGTGGACCTAATGGAAGCACGAGTTGCTCGAGGTGCATGACTAGTGTCGACCATTGGTTGTTTTCCTTTGCTTGATGCAGCTACCAATCCTGGGTCTGCGTCTGATGGTGCCACCAAATCTGCTTCAAATTCACCCCCTGCTACTGCTGCATCAAAATCAAAATAAGCCTCAAACACTGGATCTTCAATCTCCTCCACCCATTCTGATGTTGGATCAATATCATCCAACACAATGGGATCTAGATCAGGTGTTTTGCTCATCAGTTGGTTCCGCCTCAAGCGAAGGTTGTATTGCACAAACACAAGATCATTTAACTGTTTCTGTTCCAAACGGTTTCTCTTCTTTGTGTGTATGCGCTCAAAAACAGACCAATTGCGCTCACAACCTGTAGCGCTGCAAGTTTGGCTGAGGATTCTAATTGCAAACCTTTGCAATTGAGGACATTGGCCGCCAAATGACTCCCACCAATGTGCTGTAAATAAAAAGACATTCATTAGTAACATAGTTCATTTCATTACTTATTTACAAACAATTTAACATGAAAAGAAAAACAAATTGGAATTGCTTACCTGGTTGATCCACATCTCTTGCCATTTTTGCCAAGTTCTTTCCAAAGGTACCAGCAGCCATACTGAAAAGAGTAAGTTGTTTATGTGTTTCCAGAAGGTCTGCACTGTTAGGGATCATGCGCTCCAAGCAATCAATCAATCCAAATCTGACCTCCCCATCCTGCTGATCTCCTAGCCGAGCTCTATAATGATACTTTGGGTTCAAAAAATACCCAGCTGCATGTATAGGACGATGGAGTTGATTGTTCCATCTGTTATCAATGATCTCCCATATCCGACCATATTTAGCTAACCTGTCCTTGTAAGTTGCCCGTATCTGCTCCTTGGCCTGATCCATAGCCTCATAAATGTATCCCATTGCCATCCTTTCCCCATCCACCATCCTTAGCACCTTAACAAGGGGCTCAGTAATTTTTACCAGCTCTGAAGACCTTTTCCAAAATAATTGTCAAAGACTTTCTTTTTGGTGTCTTTTCCATCTTGTCTACGAGCCCACCGAGATTCAGTCCAATCATCAGAAGAAAACATTTTCTGCAGGTTTTTCTGTTGAGAATTGAGACATTGCAACGTGAGGAAGTGAGTTGCAAATCTTGTAATGGCAGGCCTAACAAGCTCTTTGCCCCCTGTGTTTTTCCTCATTAGGCTCAATACCCATGAGTGGTTGTAAATGTATTTTGTAATGCACTTGCCATGCTCTACAGTGCTTTTTACCCATTCCAGTTTGCCTATGTCCTCAAGCATGAGGTCTATGCAATGTGCAGCACATGGAGTCCAAAATATGGTACTATACTTGGACTCAAGCATCTTTCCAGCAAGAACATAGTTTGAGGCATTATCTATGATGACCTGCACAACGTTCTGCTCTCCCACTTCCTAAATAATCTCATCCAAAAGCTCAAATAGAAGGGCTGCATCCTTCACCTTATCAGATGCATCAACTAATCTCAAAAACATTGTTCCTCAAGGGCAAGCAACAAGGAAGTTAATGATAGTGCGGTTCTTTCCATCAGTCCATCCATCTGACATGATGGAACAACCTGTTTTGAGCCATGACTCTTTATATTTAGCCAAATACTCATCAATACTAGAAATCTCTTGTTGCAAAAGAGCTCCCCTTAACTCATGTGCAGTAGGGCCTTTGAAGCCCTTTCCTGCAACAAAAACAAAGTCCCACATAGCTTGGTAATAAGGTGAGTTAGCAGCATTAAATGGGATATTTGAATCATACCACCATCTAGCAATGTACTGATGAGAAGCTTCTTTGCATTGTTTTTTCCAATGTTGATCCAAAGTGGGTTGACGACTTGGAGTTGGCTGGGACATGGAGGCAGTGGCACTAGCAGTGGTTGTGGGATTAGCATTGGACGAGAAATAACTCATGAGGTTGGGTCTCTTTGTTGGGTTTGATCTTTTGCCAACAGGAGGAACATACTGAAAGGGGTTATTGGTGGAAGGGACAGAAGTGGAGTCTTGAATATCATACTCCTCATTTTCATACCCACTCTCTCTCATCATTTCTACTATTTCCCTCTTCCTTGCAATTTCTTCTTGGATGGCCTTCTCCCTAGCCTTAGTCTCCTCAAACTTTTCAAGCTTGGCAAGGTATTCTGCCCTAATCGCACCTAACACTGCATTAGGTGCATCACATGGCGTTACATTGCCTCTTATCCCAGCCAAGTGATGTTTCAATCTAAGAATACCCCCACCTCCAATACATTTTCGACAAAGTTTGCATACCATCTTTCCATCAATCACATCACAATGGACCCATGCATTGTCCTTGGCTTTTGGAGCCATCTTGACTTGAAATAATTGAAATTTGGAAATAAATCTGCCATTTAAAAAAAATTGCAGCTAAGATAAATGGACAACTAAAGCTAAATTTACAAAAAAAAATGCACATTCAAACATACAAAATTTGATAGCATAGGACTAGAGATTTTAGAGCAATAAAATAGCTAAATACATGAGAAAATAAATACATGAACAGCAATGAAATGAAGGATTTTTCAAGTGCAAATTCTTACCTGGCAATGCAAACTAGCCTCCTTAGTGTCCTCCTGAAGATGCCAACGCTATTGATAGCTCCAAACTATCTCCAAGATAACTGCTCCGGCAAACACTCAACACTCTCCAAGCCCTTAATCAAACTCACAAACAACAAATGAGTTGGTGTGAGACAAAGGAGAGGCTGCTCCTCTTTATAAAAGATTGGGGAGGGTGTTTTTGGAGGGAAACAACCCTCCCCTTGGCTCCAAATCAGCGAGGTTGAGGCGAGAGAGTTTGACCAAAGTTTTAGGGACTGTTTTGGGTTGACTTTGACCCTTCTTAGAGGCTGAGTTCACTGAATTTGACCGAGTTGTCTTGGGGATGATTTGTTAATGATTTGACCAACGTTGAATTTTTGGTTAGGGCTTCTGGTTGACTGCTTTATGTGAAGGCTGATTTGACAGTGTTTGGGCATGTAAATTTGTATTATGTACTCTCTCTCTCTCTCTGCTGAATTATTGAAGAATAAGAAGAAGAATTTGATGAAAGGGTTTTCCCCACATTGGGGTTTTTCCCCGACATCTGCCAAATATTGTGTTCTCTTGTCTTGGCTTGTATTTTGTAGTTTTGTTTATGTTCTATCTGCATTTACTATCAATGTGTTGAAGTTAATGTGATTGCTAATTTGGAAATTGATATTGGGCTAATAAATAAAATTGAAGTAAATTGCTCTTAAGCATAGAACATACCATTGTTATCTAAAATTAACATGGTATCAGAGCCTAGGTGAAGACAAAGCCCAAGCAAGAGTGAGAAAAGCAATCACTGAGACCTGTTGGACAAGGACAAGAGTTAATGGCTTCCTCATCTTACTTCAAATCTGAGGACAAGCTCAATGATAAATCTGATTATCATGCATGGAAGATGTCTCTAGACTTAACTTTGGAAGAGAATGATGTCATGGATTATGTGCAGGGAAAGATTGCTGAGCCTCTTTCAAATGCACCGACTGCCACTAAAACAAAGTACAAGAAAGGTGAGGTCAAAGGTAAGAAGATCATCAGGATTCCATTCAAAAGCATCTGGTTGCTTACATTTCCGAGTTGGGCACATCTAAGGAGATGCATGACAAGTTGGTTAGCATGTTCAAAGCTAGTAATGCAAACCAAATCCTCTTTCTCAAGAACAAGCTAAAGGACATCAAGATGGATAGAGGGGAATCCATCCAATCCTACTTCATGAGGATTATCGAAATAGAAAATGATCTTCTAGCTATTGGAGAAGTTATTGCTGATTGAGAGCTCACTCTTATTACCCTTGGAGGTCTTCCCCGAGCATGGGATGTATTCAATACCACTATCCTCAACAATGACATGATTCTAGGTTTTGATGAATTGTTGACTAGATGCACTCAAGAAGAAACAAGGATGATGGAGAGAGACATGCCTTCAAATAGGAATGATCCTACTACATTCTCCACTCATGCTGAAAGGAAGAACAATGCTGGCCCAAAGAAACAAGGTCAAGGAAGACATGGATTCAAAGAAGGAAGAAATGGAAGATGCTTCAATTGTAACAGGGTTGGCCACTATGTTAGAGAGTGTCCTAATAAAAGGGATACACCACGAGATGATGATTACAACCACAACAATTTCAAGGGAAATGGAAATCAAAGAAATAACAGGCTCAACAACAAAGAAAAGGGAAATGCTCCCGCTGCATGATATGGAAATGGTCGACCTACTAAGAAGTTAAGAAACTCCAGTGTTAGTTTTGGGCAACTAGGTCCAAACTCCATGTTGCACTCTGCTCATATGACGATGGTCATATTTTTGTTGGATTCCTCTTTCTGAGAGGTGCAAGATTGATCTAAAGATCATCTTGTTTGGATGAGCAGAACAGATATTTTGAATTTATTTTCCACACATGTGCAAGGTCAGCCAGATTTGTAATGTAGGCTCACATGCCTAATAGATGTGTCACACACCCTCACTGATGGATATAAATTGGAGAGACTTGGAGGTCATTTTCTCATCAACTCATCACACATCTCTCATTGTGATCTGATCTGTTCGTTAGCCTTTGGAGGCCTCTTCCCTTCACACGTGCGGAGCTAGAGGCACTGTTTTTTGCGGATCTGTTTAGGGTTTGTTGTTGCAGCGTTGACCTACGTTGACCGTGGTCAACCCTTGGTCGTTTGACCTCAAATCTCTGCCAAAATTTTGATTTTGAGAGGCTGTACTGCTGGGCACTAAAATCGAGGAAATTAGAGATGTTTGACTGAAGCCCTAATCTGCAGCGTTGACTTTCTATTGTTGTCCTGCGTTGACTTTGGGTTGACCAACGTTGACTTGTGATGAGCTATCTTTGAGGGTTGTGGGTGTGACACTTGGAGGATTGGCTGACCGAAAAAGACTTTGCTGGCTGAAACATCCTGTTGATTGCTGTAGCGCACAATATCTCATATCTTTGCAGGACAAAAGGAATTGTAAATCTGATTTAAATTTGGCTTGTCTTTGTTGATCTATTATTGTGTTCTATCAACATTTTACTTTCATGTTTATGTGATTTCTATATTGTATCGGGCCTAAGATTGAAGTAAAATTGCATCAAACATAGAACACCATGAATTTAACATGGTATCAGAGTGGAGGTGAACACAAAGTCCAAGCTAGTGTTAGAAGCAATCACTGAAGGAAGGAATCCTATCAAGGACAAATGGCCTCCTCAACCCTCAAGGGTTTCAAGGCTGATGATAAATTGACTGATAAGTCCAATTATCATGCATGGAAGATGTCCTTGGATTTGGTACTAGAAGATCAAGATGTCATGGACTATGTGTAGCGGAAGATTCAAGAGCCTCCATCAAATGCAGTTGCTGCCACAAAGACGAAGTATAGAAAGGGGGAAATCCAAGCAAAGATGATTATGTGGGATTCTATTCATAAGCACTTGGTTGCTTACATTTCCGAGCTGAACACATCTAAAGAGATGTATGATAAGCTGGTGAGCATGTTCAGGGCTAGCAATGCTAATCAAATCCTTTTCTTCAAGAATCAATTGTAGAATATCAAGAAGGGCAAGGATGAATCTATTCAATCCTATTTTATGAGGCTCACTGAAATCAGGAATAACCTCCTAGCTATTGGGGAAGCAATATCTAATCGAGAGATGGTTCTTATTGCACTCGGAGGTCTACCCCGTGATTGGTATGTATTCAATACCACTATTCTTAAAAATAACGTGATTACCGATTTTGATGGAATATTGACAAAGATGCACTCAAGAGGAAACAAGAATGATGGAATATGCCTCTAATGGAAATGGAAGTGACCCTACTGCCTTCACCGCTCATGCAAAGAAGAAAAACAACGGTGGCCCGAGAAATCAAAACCATGGAAGAGCGGGGCCCAAAGGAAGGAAGGGAAGATGGTACACTTGTAACAAGACTAGTCACTATGCAAGAGAGTGCCCTAATAGAAGGGACTCCCCCAGGGATGATGACAACAACAACTCGAGAGGGAACGTCAGGAACAAGAAGTTCAAAGGAAAAAAGAAGGCTCTCTCTGATCGTAGTGGAAATGGGCAACCTTTCAAGAGGTCAAGAAATTCCAGGTACGATGAGTCTAATGTTGTTGATAATAAGAGAAATGAATTTATTCTTGTATCTACCCTCTTTGCTGCATCTCCACCCGACACCCTGGATGTCTGGTTGATTGATAGTGGTGCTTCAAGGCACCTCACTAGTTATAAAGAAGCCCTCTTTGATTTGGTTGAGAAGGATACCAATCTGGAAATTATCCTTTGAGATAATGCCACCTATCCGGTGAAAGGGACAAGGACTGCGACCCTCCATCTATCTCAAGGTCAAGTCCTCTGAGTACAAGATGTGTTGTACGTACCTAATTTGAAGAACCTTGTGTCCATTTCGGTAATGGAAGACAAAGGGTTCAAGGTGGCATTCGTTGATGGAAAGGTACGTATCTGGAAGAAGAACTTCAAGGAAGCTCTTACTATTGGTTTTAGAGTTGATACACTCTACCAGGTTGGAGGAAGTCCATTGGGGGCTATGTCATGTGATACAACTCTTCAAACAGAGTTATGGCACAAGAGGTTTGCACACCTTCATTACAAAGCCCTTCCCGAAGCAAGGAAGGTGGTGACAGGGATGCCCGAATTTAGAGATTATCATGAAGGTATATGTCAAGGTTGTGTCGAAGGGAAGCATACAAGGGGACCATTCCCCTCAAGTGTCACAAAGACAACTGATATCTTGCAGTTGATACATTTTGGCTTATCTGGTATGCTGCCTGTGACATCCTTGGGAGGATCTTCCTATTACATGACTTTTACAGGTGACTTCTCTCGCAAGACCTGGATATATTTTTTTTGAAGAAGGACGAAGCATTCAAATGGTTCCGTACCTTCAAGGCCTTGGTGGAAAATCAAACCGAAAAGAAAATCAAAGTTTTGAGGACCGACAATGGGACCGAGCATGAGTCCATTATGAAAAATGATGTTTGGGAAGTGGTCCCGAGACCGAAGGACAAATCTGTTGTTACCTCGAAATGGCTTTATAAGATCAAGCATGGATCTGATGGAAGTGCTGAAAAGTACAAGGCAAGATTTGTTGCCCAAGGCTTCTCTCAAAAGGAAGCCATAGATTGTGATGATATATTTGCACATGTGGCCCGCTATACCACCATCTGATCTATTATTTCCCTTGCTGCAACGCAAGGATGGAGTCTACATCAGATGGATGTGAAGACTACTTTTCTGCATGGATCTATAAAGGAAGAGGTGTATGTGGAGCAACCTCTAGGGTTCGAAGTCCAAGATAGAGACACCCATGTATGTAGGTTGAAGAAAGCCCTCTATGGGTTGAAGCAAGCCCCCAGGGCTTGGTACGAGAGGATAGATAGCTACTTGATGAAGTTGGGCTTCACTCGAAGTAACGCTGATCCGAACCTTTATTTTAAGGTTGATAGAGAAAGGCCTCTCATTCTGGTTCTCTATGTGGACGATCTCTTGCTGACAGGTGCTGACCCTCTCATTCATCACTTTATGAGGGAGCTAGCTTCCGAGTTTGAGATGAAATACCTAGGAATGATGCGCTATTTCCTAGGTTTGGAGGTTTGACAGAGGCCAGGCGAGATTTTCCTTTCTCAAGGAAAATATGTCGTGAAGCTGCTGGAGAGATTTGGTATGGTGGACTGTAAGTCTGTGTCGACACCGATGGAACTCAACTTTAAGAAGTTGTGTGGAAACGCTGATGGGCCCGTGCTAGAAAATCCTATTGAGTATTGACAACTCGTGGGGGCCTTGATGTTCCGAATGAACTCTCGTCCGGACGTATGTTTTGCCATGAACACTTTGAATCAACATATGGTTGATCCTAATCACATTCACTGGATTGGTGCCAAGAATCTATTGAGATATCTCCGGGGCACAATCAACCATGGGCTGAGATACACTGCCGAGAGTTTGAGACTCCATGGATATATTGATGTCGATTGGGTTGGCAGTGTGGTGGATCGCAAGAGCACATCTGGATGTTGCTTCACCTTGGGTTCTGCTTCGATATCTTGGATAAGTAGGAAGCAGAATTCGATGGCTTTGAGCACCGCTAAGGCCGAATACATTGCAACGAGTATGGTCTATTGTGAAGTTGTTTGGTTGTGAAAGCCCTTCAGTGCGCTGTTTGGGCATGTACCACCGTCATCCTTTGTGATAATTAGAATGGGATTCGTCTTTCTGAGAATCCTGTGTTCCACGATTGATCCAAGCATATTGATATCAGGTACCACTTTACCCGTGATATGGTACAACGAGGCACCGTAAGGCTCGATCATATAGGAACTGATGAGTAGGTCACGGATATTCTCACTAAGCCCCCGGGGAAGGTCAAGTTCCTAACCTTCTGTGAGAAGCTTGGAATCGCGGAAAGATCCTATTTTGAGGGTCCTGCTTGAGTTCGACTATGAGCTCTGGGAGCTCCAGGGGGCTTGGGGATAGCTTCTTGGAGCTATAAGCACATATGGGGCTAGGCTTGCCAAAGCTTGTTGTGCTTCTGCCCCACCGTTATGATATTGAGTTGGTTCACCTCTCTTTGATCTGTGCCCCACACGCATCCCACCCATGGAGTTTCAGACTCATTGGAAGTACCTCTCATTTGGCCATTGAGGTGGGAAATGTGGATAGAGACCAATAGCAAGACCGATGGACACATCAGATATTGCCGTACTCTCTATGTCTAGGATGGCACATGTCCAAGACTTTGATCTGGGATCAAGTATGATGAGGTTCTTACCTCTAAACTGACTTCGGGTTAGTAAACTAACTTCGGGTTAGTATGAGACTCTTTTTGAGTCCAAGAGAGGTTTTAACCTCTAAGCTGACTTCGGGTCAGCTGAGTGTGATGTCTTTGTGACTTACCTTTTTGTTCTATTTGAGAACGAGAGACAGCAAAGCAAGTTACAACAGGATGACACACGATGTTTGGTAAAAGTACACGATGGTACTGATGGATGATACTTGTGGACAGATGGAGTTCTCCCTAGTTAAGAGGGAGTGTTAATTTTGGGCAACTAGGTCCAAACTCCATGTTGCACCGCTCATATGATGATGGTCATATTTTTGTTCGATTCCTCTTTTGGAGAGCTGCAAGATTGATCTAAATATCATCTTGAGTAGAACATATATTTTGAATTTATTTTCCACACATGTGCAAGGTCGGCCAGATTTGTAATGTAGGCTCACATGCCTAATAGATGTGTCACACACCCTCACTAATGGATATAAATTGGAGAGACATGGAGGTCATTTGCTCATCAACTCATCACACATCTCTCATTGTGATTTGATTTGTTTGTTAGCCTTTGGAGGCATCTTCCCTTCACACGTGTGAAGCTCGAGGAGCTGTTTTCTGTGGCTTTGTTTAGGGCTTGTTGCTGCAACGTTGACCAGCGTTGACCGTGGTCAACCCATGGTCGTTTGACCTCAAATCTCCGTCAAAATTTCGATTTTGAGAGGTCGTATTGCTGTGCACTAAAATTGAGGAAATCATAGATGTTTGACTGAAGCCCTAATCTGCAACGTTGACTTTCTGTTGTTGTCCTGCGTTGACTTTGGGTTGACCAACGTTGACTTGTGATGAGCTGTCTTTGAGGGCTGTGGGTGTGACGCTTGGAGGATTGGCTGACTGAGAAAGACTTTGCTGGCTGAAGCATCCTGTTGACTGTTGTAACGCACAATATCTCATATCTTTGCTGGACAAAAGGAATTGTAAATCTTATTTAAATTTGGCTTGTCTTGTGTTGATCTATTATTGTGTTCTATCAACATTTTACTTTAATGTTTATGTGATTGCTATATTGTAAGAATATCACAAGTAATTATCAAGATATAAGAAAATATTTTTGCCTTTTTGATTTTTTAATACGCCAACCTTGCTGGGGCTCACAATACCTCTTGTCTTATTTTTGCAGTTACACACTATGAGATGAATGTGTGAGTATGGGTAGTCTCTAAATATATGGTAAATCTCTTAGTGGTTGGATTCTCAAAAAATTCTCAAAAATATCGTTCAACTATAAAATGTAAATAATATTTACCCACAATAGACTTTTTTAGCTTTGGATCACATGATTTGCAAGTGATTTGATTGTGATACGTTTGAATTCTATCATTAAAGCTTGGAAATGGATTATATTGGTACATGGTTACATGGTTCAAGTGGTGCTCTTACAATGAAGCATTTATTGTGCCTACTCAAAGATCAACATGATTATTGAACAAGTAATGGGATATTGATTCAATGTTGCTTGGTTGATGCTATGCAAGTTTCATTGAAGGTAGATGGGTTCATGTTGATTGGAAACAACGAGAGAGTCGGAGATGAGAGTGGTATGTAAGATGCAGTTCATGGTTGAAAAGTGACATGAAGGAAAGATTGCACCCTATTGATAAAACTTGTTTAAGAGTAGTTATTGAGTAAAATTTTCTCATAAGAGGCTTGTATACATCAGTGTAGCACGACTCTTATAAGACCCGCGAGTACCTGCGGGTTTTGACGAGTTTTATAGCTATACAAGTCACTTGCATAGATTCCGCGGTTTCTACCCGTACTCGCCAAAACACACATAAAACTTAGCTACCCGCATTGAACTCGTGAAGAATCGCATATGACTCGCATAGGACCTGCATAAGACCCGTGGAGACCCTCAAAATTCGATTTCTTTATTTTTTTATTTTTTATTTTTGACCATGTGGAGGGAAAATTTTGCCGAGTCTTATAGGAGTCTTATGTGGGTTGCTGAGTGAATAGCCAGACGAGTCTTATATGAGTATGAGTGGTGCAACATTGGTATACATTTTCTCATAAGAGGATTAAGAATTTAGCACCATTGAAGGGTCTAGTTAATGGTTAGTATAAGAAGCACTCGGTAACTATATTAAGAACTAAAAATGATTGCAAGATAAGTTTGTGAAACGGTTCAATTGTTACTAAATAATTAGTAGAAGTTGTCACCTTGACGCTTTTTTCTTTGTTACACATTATTGAACTCCCGGGAGATAGACTCCAGGAGACGAAAATATTTCTTGTCTTTGTCCTTTGATGAACGCCCGATATTGTGTAAACACGTTACCTTGTAGGTTTCCGGCTCGTCCTCACGGCTTCGTCCACATCATCTTGACGCTTTAAACATTTGCATGCTACCATGTCTGCCCCACACATAGTCATCCCGACGTTCCCTCATTTGCTCTCTCTTCAATCTTCCGGGGAAGATCTCCCGGGACACTTCACCTCAGCGCCTTCTCTTGACGAATTTATTTCGACAAAACTTTGAGTTATGTTTCCTGGCACCAGTCAATTTATGTACTCTCGTTAGTCTTGAAAATCTAAGTCCTTTGCTTCTTTCTTCTTTATATTCTCGACCACTGTTGCGCTGCTCCTACACATGCATCGCTCCATACTTCCACACACTCCTCTCTATGGCTTCCTTTTGACCCTCTATAGCCTCCACGCTTCCGCTACACCTTTCTGCTGCAAAACTCTGATTAGATTGGATCGTTGATCAACGATCAACAACTGATCTTCACTGATTACAAAAGGCTTTTGAGCCTGTACACACTCCTGCGTTACTTCCTTGAGCACTCTCCCTCTCGAGCTTCATTGTAAACATGCATGTAACACAATTGTCTTATTACGAGTACAATGATAACTTCACATAAATGAGGGACACTTACAAACTATGTTGCATTCGCTGTGGGGATGAGGGAACAGGGGGCACGGGAGGACAAGTTTCTGGGATGGCTAGAGCGCACCCCCAAATTTTCAAGGACGATAGGTTGGGGATGACAAGTGTGACAACTAATTTTTATATTTATAAAAAAATAAAAATAAAAATAAAATTTAGTAATTCAACATAAACATGAATGATAAATTAAAATATAAAAATTAGAACTATCACCAATTTTGAAATTCAAATTACAATATAAAATACTAAAGTCTAATACCATCTAATCATCATTGTGCGTCACAAAAACAAACCTCGTCATCATTGCACATTGTCAAGAACTTAAGAAGTATGATTAGTTTGCTTCAACCTACAATCTACTACTGTCTACATAATCATTCTATGATGCATGATGAATCATTTCAAAATTTAAGTCGCTGTTAAACTTTAAACACTAAAAGTAAAATTTAATAAAACTGGAAACATGAACAAGTCATTAAAATTTAATTATAAATCCCAAATTAAGAGTCTAGAAATTAAGAACCTTGTGGGACTCGTCATCAGTGTAATGTATATCATAATAATTCATAATCACTATTATTTGTAGAGCACAAAGAGTATTTCCATCTTGTCTATTTACGTTGTAGCATTAAGCATTAAAGATGAGTTAGCCATTGTAATGTTCATTTTAGGAGTAACAAATATTATGTACAAACGTAATATGTCATAAAGTGGAATAAATTATATATAATAAATGATGTTTATGTTAATGTATCCAGTTAGTTGATTGGTTCCTAAAATGAATAATGGAACTTGTTATGTATATAGACAACACCACTAGTAATTTAGTAGCACATTGATATATCATCTAGTCTCTGCTGCTTGTCTCTTGCATATATTTAACATGGTATTAAAGTTATGGTGATTGTGGCATAGGGAAACTTGAAAAATTCATGCTAAGAAAAGGTTTGTCACAAATATGGAGAAAGAGACAAGTTCAAATTGAAGGAAAATTAAATCATGGAGTATAGTGACTGTAAACTGTAAACATGAATAAGTCACTAAAATTTAACTATAAATCCCAAATAAAGAGTCTCAAACTTCGCCCCCTTGCTCGACTCTGATCTCACCTACAACCTTCACTCGAGTTCTCTCAGCTTTGTTTACTTTTGCCACCATGAATGGATTTCTATGTTTAGCGTTTACCTTCGACTGTTGTCTCAGACTTCGCTCGACTCTTACCCGCAACCCTCACAACCTGTGTTTACGTGCAACCTTTGCTTGAGCTCAGTGTTTACTTGCAACCTTCGCAACCTGTTTACCTTCGCTGCAGTGTCTCTGTAACAATGTTTACCTTCGTCGTCGCCATGTAGTGTAGTGTGTAGTATGTGATAGGTTTAGTTTAGTGTGTATGCAATAGGGTTTAGGTTTCAAAATTTGTTTTTTAATTTTTTGACTTTAAAGTTTAGAACTTAGGTTTTAAAATTTATTCTTTAATTTTTTTTTTTAAAGTTTAATGTGCTTGATATCGGGGGACGTCCTAAAGTACCTTGAAAAGTCTCCAATTTTTCGAGGGACAGCCTGAGGCGGACCTGGAAGTCCCTGGCCAATTGGGGAAGTTTCCGATGAGTTCCAAAGTACTCGGATCATCAAGACGTAGGAAATGCCATGAATTTTGGTGGGGACGGGTCCCCATGCAACATAGTTTACAAATTATAAACAAAGGTTCAATGTATAGATCCAAACTGACGCATTGGTTTTGGAAAAATTAACAAGTTTGACAAATCGATGCTAATTATTCAAACAAAGATATTTTAAAACATAATTTACCAATTTAATGCACAGTACATGCCTGGATTTCGCTTTTGAAGTCAATCACGGGCTGTTCTCGCTCCAAATTTGCTCCCGTTACCAAAATGACCAAATCCTCCATGCCAAACTGGGCACAACCTTGGTACAACTCTAGAATACTTCACAATTGAAACACTCTGGTCCCTGTGCCTAAAAGTTTCAAGGGAAATTGCTCAATTTCTCAGTTCTGAATGAATTTTCTTCCTTACTACATTTCCCTTTCTTGTCGATCCCCTTCCTCTTCCCTTTTGCCTTTCTTATATAGAATTTCTCTTCTGTCTTTGCCCCAAATAGTGGCCGCCTTACCCTC
The DNA here is from genome assembly GCA_034641835.2 of Pinus albicaulis. NCBI lineage: Eukaryota > Viridiplantae > Streptophyta > Pinopsida > Pinales > Pinaceae > Pinus > Pinus albicaulis. The sequence goes on from JAXQQM020080761.1 coordinate 52,171, forward strand.
TCCGTTCAGTTAATTTAGCGGATAAGGGATAATGTTAGTTGGTTTCCAACATACATTTGTGAGGGGCTAAGTTGATTTTGTATTTATATTTCAAAATTTTAAAACAAAATAATATATAACATTTGATTATAACTTTATTAATTTGTATTTCAATTGTGAATTTGAAAGCAAAATAATATATAACATTTGATTATAACTTTATTAATTTGTATTTCTTTATTATGTTTATGAATTTTTAATATTTCTTTGAAAATATAATCTAATTATATTTCTTTATTAATTTAGTTATAATTATGATTTAATAACATTTATAAATATAATCTATTTATGTTATTTCATTAATTTATTGAGAAATATAACTTAAATTTTCTTTTGAGTTAGGTATTTAATTAATATGCATACTAATGCAATACTTGTGGTGCATGCATATGTGGTTATCATATGCATGCCTCGTATGCATGCTAATATTCCATTTGCATGTAATTTGAGATGGGTCATTACAAAACACTCGTACAAAGAGCTTCTCTATTAATGAATATAAATATACACATAAATTACAGAAGGCCCTCCTCTGGCCAAATTTACATTGAATCGACCCTTCTTGGCCTTGTGGCCTTACGTGGCCTCCAATCCTCTCGACTCTCTCTCCTCTTTATGATAGCTCTCCTTTGTGTTCTCTCTAATGCTTTTGTGCCTACAAAATATACAAAAGAATCCTGAACTAGAATTAGTTTAGATCCATAATAAACTCCTAAGAATCCTCTAGATCCACAAAATCCTTTCAAGAAATCTATTCTATCCCAAGATAATCCCGAACTAGAATTAGTTTAGATCCATAATAAACTCCTAAGAATCCTCTAGATCCACAAAATCCTTTCAAGAAATCTATTCTATCCCAAGATCTCTCCAACTCACTCAACCTCCCGAGACTTCTTCTAAGAAGAAAATCTCATTGCATACTAATTACATCAATATTACAATCGTTATAGAATTTCTAAAAACATAGAAAATTACAAATAATTCACAATTAGGGAACCAAATCTTTTAATAAATGAATGACCCCTAGGTCTAGTCAGATGTATTTGACTTGGAGGTTGGATGCTCTTACTTCAATGTGGTGTTATATACAAAGTATCTTAGTGGTCTTCCCCTTTCAGTCATGGCAATAAAACAAGGTAGCGAAAATAGATAGAGCAGAATTACTGACAGCCAATTAGGGTATGGCTAAGCATGACAGAGGTAAGAGATTTTGTAGCATATTACAAAATAAAAAATTTCATAAAATGAGTATCAACAAAATGCAAAGTATAAAGAAAATTATACATTAAAAGAAGGAAAAAAGGAAAAAATAGAAGGTATTATAGAAGGAAAAGGAGTTACTTTCAAAAGTCTAAAGTAAGGAAATATACTTAAACGAAGTTAAAAAAAGAACGGAAGATGAATTCCATATATAGTCAACATTTTGGACTCATGTCCGTTTTGTAAAACGGAAATTGGGTATCGATCGATTCTTAAAAATTGTAAAATATATTGTCCAACTTGTGGGAAACTATTTAGTACGGAAGAACACCAAGGTAATACACAAACAAAAATAAAAAAAATTAGAGGAAAAACTTGCAAAACTTGAACTAAAAAACAAGGTATCCGAAAAGAAACATAATGATCTCGAAGATATGTTTTACAAGGAATCAAAAGAAAAAGTGGAGGAAATTTCTCGTCTTAGGGACCATTGCCAAAAACTACTTGTGAAGGTCAATAAATCCATGCCTAAGAAGGAAAAAATAAAGCAAGAAAAGGAAAATTCTAAGAAGAAACTCAACGAGAGTCTATCAAAGAAAGAAGAAGAAAGTTTGCGCTTAAAAAACCTTAATCAAAAGTTATTAGAACAAATCAAAGATTTAAAAATGAGAAGCTTGAGCGTCAAAATGAAGTTGAATCAAAAGCTAAAGAACTTTCAAGTTTAAAAAATCATGACCAAAATTTGTTTACTCAAATTAAGAAACTCAAGGATGATAAGAAATCATTGAAAAACAAATTAGAAGAATTATCACGAAAGAATTATCAAAGTCTTTAGACATTACAGTCCTAGCTGAAGAAGAAGGACGAATACTGATCTTGTCAATATCACAACTCAAGAAGACGACAAACTAGTTGAAGTAAAAACATATTCAGATGTTGCAGTTCAAACAAGGGAAATTTCAAGTGATGATCCAACAATTAGCCAAATAACTTTTGTACCTGAAGGGAATAAGATACCTCAATTAAACCAAGAAATCGCCACAAATAGGTTAAGAGAAGATTAGATCACTAGACCTCCTTATTGGCACCCAAATCATAAAAGCAAACATCTCAATCAGTTTGTGTATCTGTATCACTCATAATAGAAACGACAAGCTTATGTTTGCAAAATATAGTCTTACAATAACAATTTATTGCAACTATCAAATAATTGCAAAATTCCACAATAGATTGATTTAGGATAGTTCGACCATTTTGTTTATCACTTAGAGAATCCTATCATCTTGTATCATCGAAGATGACAACTCGAAGAATTTCGAAAGATACAAATAGATTACAAGACAAAGAAACAACTGACATGCCTTGTCAACGACAAGCTTTGAGGACAAAGCTTTTTTGAAGAGGAAGGCAATGTTATGAATAATGAAAATATAATAATAATAATCATAATAAAGATTAATTAAATAATGATTAGTACACTGAAGAGGCATGTCTTTAAGGACACTACCTTTCATAAAGGGGTACCTGCCTAGGTATATAAGCGGACCCTCATTTGTAATCAATATCATATCTCATATCTCTTGTACATTTAATTCTTATATATAAATACTGCTTGTTCTATAATGATACTTACATATTCCAAATATTTTGAATATTCTGCTGTGTATATGAACCATGTTCATTATCCTCAATGGACATCTTCATATTCCAAGTTTTATGGACTATTTAACTTATGAGTACGAACTCTGTTCGTTACACATGACCAACCTTTATAAGTCTAAGATACCATAATACATAGTCAACCATAGGTCTACAGGGATTTAAAACTTGCAAATCCTTGGTCATACAATGCTGTTGATCTGAAAAATGCATATAGGTACATCCCAGCAAGTAACATGTCTCTTATGTCAAATGATGTGAGGTCTGATTGAGACTTTACATCGAAGAGTGCCCCTAATCTGTTGAAGGGCATTTTACTGATGTCAACATGCTTATAGTATTGATGACTCAGCATCTATGTAATTCATTTTGATTATTATGACTTAATATGAAAATTGTAGTTTATGGTTCTAATTTTTTGTGTTTGTCAGTTGATCATTGCTGTAGTAACTAGTTGTTTCAATATTTTGTAAATGTTCTCATTTCTAAAATAAAATTGGATCTATATGTTTATATTTAATTTTTGTATTCATAATTTGTCATATTTTAATATATATAAATTTTGAAATATATGTGTGCGTATGTGTGTTGTGTTTTTGGCATTGATTGTTTTTGTGTTGGATGTATTTTATGTTCTCCATGTCATGTGTCCTCATGTTATGTGACTTGGGTATTTTCTATGCATTTGATTTTGCCTTTTGTACATTAGACATGTATGATGTTTGTCATCAAATTAAATGTGGCTAATTGTTAGTTGACCATGGGGCCCATGAAGAGAGGGAGCCCATCTATTGAGAGCCAAAGGAAACACAAGGACCCAGAATCTGAACGGTAAATTACTATGACTTCAAATCGATAAACCTACAATTTACTAAGAAGACTGCCAAAAACAAAATAGATAATACCGGGGGTTGCAAGGAATGGAAATGTAGACTGTGCAATCATATGTTTAAGGGAAATGTTGTAGACTCTAAGTTGTTACATCATCTTTTAGACATGTCCAGTGAAGGAGTCAAGGGTTGGACATCCAGTGCTAAAAAGAGGATTGACATGACCGAGCATCATATGGATGCTGAGACTTGTAAATTCCAGATAGGCGAGGTTCAAACCAAACTTGGTCTTTTGGGGGGTCTACTTCTCAGAAGACCATGAGATCTACTGATGATGTTATCAAATTGATTTTTAAATGTACATTTTGGTGCTTAGGTTGATGATGCTATATTTTTTTTTTTTGTTATGGTCAATGGAATTTCACTCAATCCAACCTTTTTGTCTTATTATAAAGAAATGGTGAAAAAAATCATATCTGCTGGGACAGGATCTGCACACCTTTACAACAAAATGAGGAGATCATTGTTAGATAGGGGGTGACAAGAATGCAGCGGTTTATGGTGGACCTCAATCAATTTTGGGATAATTTATGTTCTTAAATATTCATGTATGGTGGACGAATATCCAACAAATATCTCTGCTGAGTATTATTGTCATATGTTTGGAAAGGGCCCGGGCCTTACTTTTTAAGGGCAGCTGACTGTAGTGGGAAATTAAAGAATGCTACCATCACGTTTGAGCTGTTGGATGATGCAATTGATGAGGTTAGCCCCTCCAAATGCAATATATGTGATCACATATGCAACACCCATTTATAGAGTGACAAGATTGATGGTCCAAAGCTAATACATAGATCTTTTTGACTCCTTGTTGCTTGAATGACCCTTATATTATCTTTAATGATGTGGGCAAAATACTTTGGATTACAAAAATAATTTTGAATGTGAGAGGCAAAATCATCATTCACAATTCCTAAACCTTGTAGAAATGAGATATGCCACATATTTAATTCTTCTTGAGCATATGGTTGAGGTGCATGCAACATTAGAAGCCATTGCTATTGCTCCGATCTAGAATGCATGGCTGGGATGTAAATCACATTAGGGGGAAGAAGATAAGAGAAATGCTTCTCAGTGATGGTTGGTGGGCCGATAGTAGATTAATCGTCTTTTACACATCTCAAATGTGGACTTCGTAAGGTATGCGACTTCTGATTCCCTTGCTCTTAGGGAAATGCATGAATGCATTATTAACATGATGGGAAGGGTAAAGTACATCATTCATCAGAGAAATCCACAAGCTAATAGAGAAGAGATGGAACAAACTGAACATCTCTTCATACTGCTGCATATGCTCATAATTCAAAGTTGGTATATGGAGGGGCCAAATCAGTTCTACCCATTGATGTTGAAAAGGTAAAGCAGGGGTTCTGGATGCCATGAGCAAGATGTATACATTTGCTGAAGCATGTGTGATATGCAGGTAATTTATTAATTTTAGTACCTTATCCTCCCCACATTCAATTGACATGCAAAATAGGACATCAAGCGTTTTGCACAAAAGAATTGCACTAGATGGAGATTGCATGGGGCCAAGTCCTAGAGCCCTGGAAGCTTTTCTAAGGCTTGCTATCCTTGCTATCCCAAGTTGCTAGTTCCTCAATGAGTGAAAGGAGTTGGCACACTTATATTTTCATCCATTGTGTTAAGAGAAAGATGCTTACATCAAAGAGGGCAGAGAAAGTTGTTTATGTGCACAGTAACCTTCGTCATTGTTCAAGGAAGGTACTTGAGTATTTAGAGGGGCTTGTGGCAACTTGGGATATGGATGTTGAGGATGATACCCAGATTGATGATGACAAGGATAATCCTTCACCAAATGTAGGCTTCATTGGCATACCCTGAGATGACATTGCATCTCATCCTAGTGGTGATAAATGATGCAGGAACAATACCTATCGAGGCTCAAGCCTATATGGATAGCTTTAGGGTCTAAGATCATACTTTATGATCATCGTTACCTTCAATGCTATTTTTTGGAGTCTGGGCTATGTATCACTTTGGGCATTTTTCCAACTTTTTGATTATGCACTGCCTTGATTATTTTGCTAACTTTTGGACAATGAGTCTCTGGCACATGTACATTTGCATTTGCTAATACTAAGATGAATATCCGAATGACATGATTGGTTGATATTTCTCAGATTGTTACTTGAATCACTTAAAATTTTAATCTGTCAATTTTGTTTTGATATATAATTATTAACTTTTATCACCCGTGTTCTAAGTACTTGTACAATTTTTTGTCGTTTGACATTCATGCATCAGTATTTTTGTTTTCAAATTCTCTTTGCAGGCCTTTCAAGTTTCACCAATATATTTGGTTAACAAACCATTCCTGCATTTTATGACTGGACTCGACAACAGAAGAATGGCAAGATACTCCTGCAACATATGTGGATTCATTTTTTGGGACGACTACAGTAGGGTAGTTGCCCATTTTATAGGTAACAAGAGTGAATATATTTGAACATACTATTGTTTCAAGAGCAATGAATTGAGATGTTGTGAACTGCAAATCAACATGAAGTGAACAATATCTAATGAAGTTGTCACACTCAAGTATTGTTTTGAAGTATGATCATTTCCGTATTTTCTCCTAGTGTGGACAATTAAATCAATAAATTTTAGGGCACATATTAGTATGTAATTAATAATCAAGGTTCAATATTGAATATGGTATGTCGTTTCATTGATTCATGAATGGTATCATAATTAGACTTTTAAAGTTTGTTAATTGGTATTACAAATCATGGTTAACTTGTCAAATTATGTTCTTCTAATTTCTGAAGTTTTCTCCAATTTTACCTATTTTATTTTGTTTTTCTTATACATATATCTATTGTTGTCCCTCCTAACCTGCTATTTTTTGCAAATTTGGATGAAGCTTCTAGCTGTTCTGAACACCCATACTTGCGCTTCCAACATTCTCACACTCCAAAAACTTCTGCAACCAAGAAAATGGCTCATGTACGTAGAGTCTAATACCTAACAAGGATGTTGTTACGTATCCATGTCTGACTCAGCCGAGCCAGATTTTGAATTGGCCAAATCAGACAGTTTTCTGCCAACTCTACTTGTTTTTAGGCAAATCTGTGATGGAATTGGTCAAGTTTGTCTGACTCAGCTTATTCTGATTGCATTGGTCAGAAATCTTAACCGTTCATTTATGGAACCACAACAGATATTTGTCCATTATGACATATATATCTTCATGTCTATTTATATATTTATTACGCTGCAGATATTTTGTTTATGGAACAAATAATTTCATACAATCTGTAGTAATCATGAAATCTGCTACCGCCTTTTACGATATTTGCAAGTATGTCTTAGGTGCTTGAATGATATTAAAATAATCATTTCCTTGTTAGAAAACTAGAAAGGCAGAAATATTTTCATGTCTTGACAATTACTTGTGATATACTTATGTTCTTATTTACTTTCTTTATATTATTCTTTCATCTTCTCATCAAGCAATCATCAAAATAAAAACATGAAGATCAAGAACGCCAGACCAAAAGATCTTGCTCCTCCACCAAGTCAACCTTCCAAGATGATGAACCAAATACTAGAAGTCAACTTTTGTCAAACTGCTTCAACTCAGCTTCAAGTCAGAATTTCGGCCCCCAGCTTCAGAATTTCGGCCCTACTGCAGCCCTGCAGCTTACGGCCCTGCTGCAGCTTCAATTTTTTCGCACGTGTGAGATAAAGACAAGATAAAATGGTCTTCTTCCTTCTCTAGGGTTTCTCCTTCTTCGCTTTAGGCTTTCTTCTTCCCTTCTTGCCTTTTTCACACCTTTTTTTCTTCTTCAAATTGCAGATTGAACTTGAGTGAGTGAGTATCCAAATGAGGTCGAGTATCTGCCTATTTATAGTTGTTTCTTTCTTTCTGTCTCCCAAATAGGCGGACTTGTTTTCTTTGAGGCCGACTTGGTGGAGGAGGCTTAAATAACTCAATTTACATCACAAAATAAATTTCTTTCTTAATAAACAAAGCCCAAGAAGTGTCTATTACATGATGACATGGACAAGGACTCTTGACATAAACCCTAGAAGCCTATAATGGAGGCTTTGACCTATTAATCATTGACCCAAGCATAAAACCCATGCTTTAATAAGTCAATTTATTTTACAATAAATTTTCTTTTTCTTTCTTCTGACAATTACATTACATTATGATTCAAATATAATTACGATGACTGACACCAGTTACATTCTTCAACATTCCTTAATTTAAATCTCTTAAAGGTACATGTCCAGGGTTAATATATATTGTTGTCACTCCTAATCTGCTGTTTTTTGTAAATTTGGGCAATGCTTCTAGCTGTTCTGGACACCCATACTTGCGCTTCCAACATTCTCACACTCCAAAAACTGCTGCAACACAGAAAATGACTCATGTATGTAGAGTCTAATCTCTAATAAGGGTGTTGTTACGTATGCAACATGTCTGACTCGGTTGAGTCAGATTGTGAATCGGCCAAGTCAGACTGTTTGCTGTCAACTCTACTTGGTTTTAGGCAAATCTGAGTTGAAATTGGCCAAGTTCTGACTGCATTGGTCAAAACTGTTAATTGTTTATTTATGGTGACCACAGCAGATGTTTGCCCATCTTCGTGTCTACTTATTTATTTATTACGCTGCAGAATATTGTTTATGGAAGAAGTAATTTCATACAATTCTCTGTAGTAATCATGACGTCTGCTACAGCCTTTTACGATATTTGCAAGAATGTCTTAGTTGCCTGAATGGTATTAAATTAATCATTTTCTTAATAATATCTTTTAAACGTACATGTCCAGGGTTAATATATATTATTGTCACCCCTAATCTGCTATTTTTTGCAATTTTGGGCAATGCTTCTCGCTGTGCTTAACACCCATATTTGCGATTCCAACATTCTCTCACTCCGAAAACTCCCGCAACACAGGAAATGGCTCATGTATGTAGAGTCTAATACCTAACAAGGATGTTACGCATACAACATGTCTGACTTGGTTGAGTCAGATTGTGAATTGGCCGCGTCAGATAGTTTGCTGCCAACTCTACTTGTGTTTAGGCAAATCTGACTTGGAATTGGCCAAGTTGGTCTGACTCAACCTATTCTGCTACATTAGTCAACACTCTTAACTGTTCATTTATGGTGACCACAACAGATATTTGCCCATTATGACATTTATTTCTGTCTATATATTTGTTACACTGCAGATATATTGTTTATGGAACAAAAAATTTCATACAATTCTGTGTAGTAATCATGATGTCTACCAAGGCCTTTTATGATATTTGCGAGTATTTCTCAGTTGCCTTAATGGTATTAAAATGATATTTTTCTTAATTATGTTGAGAGGTATGTTTGTTTTGGAATAGAGTTTCTGGAATTTTAATTTAATTTCCAATAATTTGAGGTGGATGTTGGAGATTTAATTTTCACGGAATATTTTGGAATATTCTAAAATATTCATAAACATACACAAATCAAAGGTTGAGATTTATCTTCAAAGTAGTTATGCTCTTTCTGTTCTTTTAATTAAATTGATTAATTAAAAAAAATATCATATGAACTAGTGTCATATTTAGTGAGAGTTTTTTTGGGCATGAAGTATTGATAGGCCATGGTATTGTATTGGCTCATGATATTGTAACAAAGCCTATTTACAGGTTAAGAAGCTCCATGGTAAAGTAAAAATAAATCTTAATGGTTTGGAATCTTCTTCCATGTAAAACATGTATGTATGTTTAACTTATATCAATTTTTTTATAATTAATAATAATATAAAATTATTATTATTATTTAATCTTATCAATGTGAGATATATAATGAAGTAAGTATTTTGACCCTTATTATGGATTGATGTCAATGAGTGTTTACCAGCCATTTAATTTACATGAATACACTAGTTTAAATTTTTTTAAAGATACCTGTCCAAGATTTATTTGAAATCTCCTAATAGTACAAAACTTCTTTGAGAAAAACTACTCTGTAATGGTACTTTTCGTTCTTTAAAATGTAAAATATCAGAATCTTCTTATTGCATTATCTATTGTGTGCAGATTTCCTCTCTTTTTTACCGGATTGGAACTTTATATTATTTAAGTTCAATAATAGAAGTCTTTCTCCGGTGTAGTATAATGAATTAGAACGTCTTGCTACAGGTACAGTTAACTTCTTCCACCCGTTTCTATCCTCGTAAAGAATGCATTGGAGGTTGAGCAACTGGACGCATTTTGTAGTTCACTTGTTTGGATTTAGTACTGCAAGTTTGTATCAAATGCACATTTACTAGTAGGTTTGCATTTTGCAGCAGTCATTTGTTCTGTTGCTGTTATTACGAAGTCCTACTGCATTGTTTTTTGTTTATTAAATCAAAATCTTAATTTTCAGAACATATAGAATAACATGTAGGCTGTTGCTTGATTTAGATTCAAAAAAGTGTTAGTATATGGAGTGTTGTTCAAATTCCACACTCCTTGAGACATCATCTGCAAATTATTGTTATCAATAGTATGAATTCTAGATGTGTTTTACTGTTGTAAAGCCATGGATTTTCACACAGAGTAAAGCCATGAAAGCCATGAATTTATATTATTTTTTCAAGAGGATCTCCGTTGTGTGCTTTGGTTACTTTCCTTTCTTTTCTAGTTTGATTATATTTCATTTCATGGGGACAGATCTACTTTATTGCCATCTGTTTAATTAGTGCAAAATGGCTGGTAGTTTACAGCACCTAAGATTATAGCAAGCCTCTTAAGTTAATTTAGTGAACTTGTATTGTTGAAATATCGATATGATGAATGCTTTAGCATCACGTGAACGTCGGGTCGTTCGTTTTTCCTTTCAAAGATAATATTGCTGGTTATGCCACTCCCTTTTTTAGGGTTCTTGTCTTCCTGAAAGTAAGAGCGACATTAACATCCTCACTATTTAACGATTTTTTTCTTATGAGTTGCTCTTTTCTAGGCCGCAAAAATTCCTAACTCACTAAAATGTAGTTTAGTGGTATGGATGTAATGTTCTCTCTTGTAGTTATCAGCATTAGTGAGGTTGAATTATGCATGTGTTTTTAACAATAATGCCTTTTAAGTGGTTGTACGAACTTTTTCTTATTGTGATTGAAGCGCAGCATTACGGGTAATCATTAGGTCAATTCAATTTGGCCATTTTTCACCTGAAGCGACAAGTTCTGGGTATCTATTATACTGAAGTGATCCATTGGGGCTTGCACTTGCTCTCAATTACTTTTGCATGTGTCTATATACATTCAATTTGTAGTCACAAGTGCAAGCACAAACATTACTATGACATGATTTGAACCTTGGTAAGGGCCATGTTGTATGTTTTACCAAGTTTTAAGGATAGGGATGTAACACTATCTAGTCCCTTAATGCCTAAGTAAGGATATGGGTACCAAAGCACTTTTTTGAAATTTCCATCACACTTTACTCATCGAGAGCTTCCCAACCATATAAATTTTATTGAAATCTAAGTCTAAATGGTTAAGATATGGTTACTTGAATATTTTTACTCTTGGCAACATGTCAACATCATTGTGCAATTGCCATGTGGCTAATGATGTGGCACCATAGGTCCATGTGTCACTTTGGGGCGGTGCCATGTCAACACAAGGCCCCCTTGCCCCTTGATGTCATCCATTGGCCCAAGGTTAATTACTTAATGTTTAACTAAATGAATCTTTAATTAATAACTTAATGTAACCATGTTAATGTAAATACATTTAAGACACTAATAATGTTGAAGAATGTAACTAGTGTTGATCTTCATAATTTTACTTAAATCGTTATGTATTATATTTATCAAAAGAAATAAAAAGACATTTTATCATTAAAAAATTGGCCTATTAAAGCATGGGTTTCATGCTCGAGTCAATTGTTTTTAGGTCAAAGCCTCCATTGAAGGCTTATAGGGTTTATGTCAAGTGTCCTTGTCCATGTCATAATGTAAAATATGTTGAGAAATCTAGGTCATAGAGATTAAGTTATTTCTCTTTTATTAGTAACTGCTTGTGAGTACTTTGTACTTCTTTAGATTATGATCTTCCTTTATTTAAGTTATTAGTGTTCTTCCTCATAAAAAAACTACCAATTATAAACCATAAAGAGACAAGAGACACAAAATATAGGCTATCAACCAGGGCCAAAACCTCTCACTCTTTGAGAGGAAAACTCGAAGAAATTCTTCTTCTTATAGATATTTCAATTAATGAATACCAAGACCAAGACCCTTGACCTGTTTGCCACTCCAAGACCAAGGCACAAAGCTCCCTTGATGAAGTCCTTCCTTGAGTCAACTGTTGTCAACCTTTTGCTTTCTCCTTCTTCTCGACTTCTCTTTAACTTCGGCTGCTTCAGACATTTACTAGTTTTAGTCTCCTTGAAATAGGCCCTTTTTGCAAGGTGATTCCTTCTAGCTTCCCTCGACTTCCACTTGTCTTGACTTTCTTCCAAATCGGTTGCCTTATTAGGACTGGTTCTTTCTACAGCAGGTATCTTTTACTTCCTTCGTATGCGTGTCTTCAAAATAGACCCAAAATAGATCCAAGAGATGCCCAAAAATAAATTCGCTCCTTTCTATCTTTGCATTGGCTTGGAGATTTTCCTTTTTGACCTTCATACTTTTGGTTAACTTCAGACCTGTACTTTGCACTTAAGACTGTGATGACCAAAAATATGCCTCTGAAATGAAGTCGAGTACTCCTATTTATAGTTGTTTGCCTCTGTAATTAGCCGACATGAGTGTATGTGAGCCGACATGTCATTTGGAGGAGTTAATTAATTCAATATTGAAGCCGACTTGCAACAATGGTCTTGTGCTTGTCTTGGAGGGGTTTTATACTAATTTAATGACTCATACAAATGTTTAACATGCCCAAGAGGGTCCTTCATACATGACATTGATTCAATTTGACTTTAAGACTAATCCTAAAGACTCACAATGGGAGTCATACTAAAAATAAAATTCCTTGCTCATGAAACCTGTTGTTATGACATCCCTCACTGAGTTGGGATGTCCAATAATAAGGAGCCTTATACTGCAAAGCAAATCCAACAAGGACTGTATGGACTGTCAAAGCCCCTTTTTCACCTATCGGAACCCTTGAAAAGGCTAAAAATCCACCTTTTAGCTTTAAAAGCACTCATTTTAACATATCGGGCCTCTAAGTGCCTTTCGGCCTAAGCCCCTAGCCCTCATTTCCCATGTGACCCCGCTCTGTGATCGATGGCTAAAAGTCCTTGAGCCCTTTTCGGCCATTGGACTTCGCTGGTTCCTAACTCCACTCTTTTTCTTTGTTTCACCGTCGAGGTTCATGTTTGCCGAAGAGATCCTGACTGTTGATCTTTGCAGATCCAACGGCCATTGCGCGTCACCTATCCATCGCACATCGCACATCGCTTCATCCAAAGTTCTCGTTCCCAAACTCTTTTCCGCCGATGCATTTCTCCGCACAAAATCTTCACCGTTGATCTCGATTTTGATCTAATGGTTCTCGCTTCTTCGACGCATCGCGCATTGCTCCTCCCACATCTTTTCCTCCCGTCCGTCTGGACCCCCAATGTGCGCGGCTCCAATTAGATCTCAGTCGTTGATCTTCACAACGATTTGACGGTCCTTGCCCCATCGCTTATCGGCACTTCTCGCCTCGCTCTTCCTCGTTTCCATCTCTCGCATTCCTTCTCTCCGCCGATATGCCGATCCTCCGAGATAATCCCCACCGTTGATCCTTGCCATCCAATAGTTCGCGCATAACCATACTTTTTAACCCTACAATTGACTTTCTTGCTACGTGACATCTGTGCTGACGTCATCGTGGGTCCCACTCGACCGTGCAGGTTCGTCCGTTGCATTCTTCCTTTGCCGTTGATCTAGATTGTTCTGATCAGACGGTCCACGCTCCTCTTTGCGTTCATTTCATCAAATAACCTGATCGCGCTATTTCCACGCAAAATAAGTGGTTTTCTTAAGATACACGTCGCTCCCTAACATGTATCGCGTGCCCCCAGCCCGATACCGCTTACTGCTCAGCTCCCACGCGAAAACCACCCCGATTTTCCGCAAAACCATCTTTCGCACAGTTTCACGCCAGATTGGATTCAAACCATTTTTTCGCCATGGAAACGCCTCCGTTGCATTCCTTGCCTCCACACTACTCCTCTGCCTTCACCCGAGCCTTTTGAAGCAGTCTACCCCTCATCGTAGGATTTATTTAACCGGTTTGCTGTCTGTGCAAGTTTTCATGGCATTTTAAGTATGCGAGCCATCTCATAGCCAATCACAGTGGCTCGAGGCCAAGGTTGACGATCCTCCACGCCCAGGAAGCAGAGAAAAAAGATGAAGAGGGTCAATTCCATGTCCAAGTCAATGGATCATGACCATTGGCCATTCTACAGGAACCTCCAACACAGAAGGTCAGTTCTTCCACTACTAGCAGTACCGCATTCTCCAGCGCAGAAGGTCAGCTCTTCCACTACTAATGGTATCGCCTTCCCCAGCAGCAGTAGTGGCTCCGCCTCATCAAACAGAAATGATAATCCATGACTGGGCCTATGTGGCCTTTTTACCTTATGTTCTTTTCACTTTTTCATTTCGGGTGAAATCCTTATTTCACTCCTGCAGTTTTTACTTTCAGTTAGTTTACATTTCAGTTAGAAACGGCTTTAGATCTACGCTGTAAGATGATGAGAGGCAGTTTTACCTCCTCATCATTTCTGTTTTTGATTTAGACCTGAAACAACATACAAGCACACAGGGAAGATATTTTCCCAAAATATCTTCTCGCGCATAGGAATCAGAGGTTATAAAAATAGGAAGAAAACACTAACAGAGGGTTCCATATTTTCCAAAGGACTCACTAGCTCGAGTATTCTGTATGAACTTTGATAGTGGATGTTTGAAGATCCCGTAGAGATTCAGTAATAAGAAGTTATGCTGGAATTGGTGATTCCGCTCGGGATGATTCACAGTTTGTAACTCTCTCTCTCTGTGTCTTTTAATATAAGTGTTCATTTTGTATTTCTCCATACTTCTCGTATCTATAGGTTTTGGAATGCGAGTGCTCCCATGTTTGGACGTGAATTTATCATAGCAGATACTCATGTTTTATACATCCAAAACACTTTAAATATGGCTCAGGCCTGATACATTGTTCATTTTCTATCTCTTTCGCCGTTCTTTTGATACTAACTACAATGGATTCTTATCTTTGAACGAGCCCAGATATATGGATTCTTATCTTTGAATAAGCTCAGTATATATGGATTCTTATCCTTGAATAAGCTCGGTTATAGTTGATATCTTACTCAACCTTCTGCCATAGTCATCGCTCACATATAACTTGATAACTGTGTATTCATTTTAGAAGTCGGCCCCCTTTTACAACATTCTGTTTTAGAGTTGTCTGATACATTTACTTATCGCAGTTTGTACTAAGTTTCTGCAGTTTTCCTAGTTGTTGTGTTTAACTTTGGGGTTTTGGTTCCACCCTTATTAAAACCATTCATCTAAGTGATAGTTGCATGAGAGCCAAACATTTCCAACTGTAGTCAGTTGAGTCATATGCTCCTTGCATTTAAGATGTCCTAGGCACTGGTCTTTATACAACTCAAGGCTGTCTCTAGGAGCTACAACATCTTTTTGGCGCCGTTGCTGGGGAAAGAATTTAAAGAACTAAATCCCTGGGTTTCGACAAATATTCATCCACCCTTCAGAATAGGTGAGCAAGAAGGGTTGGGAGTTGTAGATCCCTCACCTTGGCGACTCCATTGTTATTTAAAGGATAATTTGTTTGCAGTCTTGGCTTCCCGAAGCCCCACTTGAGGTCGGATACATCCCAGTTGAGAACACCTTCGGTGTCTGATCTAGAGAAGATTTTGCACAAGAGAAGTGGGAGAGAAAGACAATCGGCCTATACAGATATTCCCAGATTCTCCCTGGAAGACTCTCCATCCTCCTCTCAATTAGCTCAAGATCAAGGTCCTGATTCTACTGCAAGAACCCTTGATTATACTTCTGATAGCTCCTCCCTTGAAAATATTGAAGTAAAAGATGAGGCCGAGCCTATAGATATTACTAGCTCCTTTTTGCCTCCTACTCCCGACGCCGAAGAAGTTAAAGAAGTCACAGAGTTTTCCACCTCACATATTCCATTCGTCCAAACGACCTCACAGGCCGTCGTGTAGTACATCCCTATTGTCATACATACCTCTCTTTCTCCACCTCCTATTATTCATTAGAATCCTCCTGTACCCCCACAACCTCCAATGGCTGTCCTTGGTTTCCTACTGAACAAATATGCCCCCTGGCATTGCCTCAAGTCTTGAATGACATGCCTCAGGATTACCTAAAGGTCTTACCTCGTTTCAACGGGGAAGACAATACTGCTGCTCAGAAACACCTGGAAGTTTTCTGCGCCTTAGCCAAAAATTTCAATGTTGAACATCTGGATGTGGTGTTGAGATTGTTTGTCCAGTCTCTAGATGGAGAGGCCAGAAAATGGTTCAAGACCTTGGGGGACCGCTCCATTAATAACTGGCAGGAAATGGAAAATGCCTTCACCAGGAAATGGGGAGAGAAGAAGGACCACGAATACTGTCTTACAGAATTCAACGCACTTAAAAAGAGACATAATGAAGACATGTTCAAATTCATCAAGAGGTTTAATAAATTATATACAAGTCTCCTAGCCGAAATGAAGCCTCACTAGATCGCTGCTAAAGTGGTGTTTGTGGCAGCCTTCGAGTCAGAATTCAGATTCTCTCTAAGAGAAAAGAAGTCTGCTACTCTGGATGAAGCCCAGACTGATGCATTGGAAGTGGAAGCCAACTTTGCTTCTATGGGTAAATCAAAAGGGAGGTCAGACCATGCTGCTAGACGTAGAGGGAAAGAAGAATCATCTACCTTAAGTCAAGATAGAGAGGTAGTAGATTACAAAATAGAGGAGATGAGTAAAATGATCAAGAACATTTCGAGCAAGCTGGTGAAGCTTGAGCTCGAGGCAAAGAACTCATCCTCCAAGCCATTCCAAACTGCTCCAAATAGGGGATTTAACTCACAATATAGAAAACCTCCTCTTCAAATATTGCAGAGAGAGCAGAAGGAGCAGCGAGAGCACATATAGCCCCCGCTGTATCTGGAAGGGCAGATGGATGGCCCTGCCAAAGACATTCCTGAAGGGCAAGATGATCAATATCTTGCTTACTCAGACGACGATGAAGTTGAGTCTTCTTTGCAAGAAGATGAAGGAGTGGAGCTCTCCTTGCAACAACAAGAAGAAAAAACATGTGCTGCTGAAGATCTAGAGATTGATGATTATTGTAAACAATTTGTAGACTTCATGCAAGCACAATTTCATAAAAAATATGATCTCAGGTCCTCTAGAAAGAGAACCCGCACACAAGAACAAGAAGAAGAGACGCCTTAGAAGGAGCCTGTCATTCAGAAAATTGAAGATAAAGGTAAGAAACCTGTGACCGAACCTTTGCATCCTAATGTCTCTGTTCCATCTTCTTCTAATATAGTCGCCAACTCAATTGCAAAAGTCAAGCCCATCCCAAAGGAAGAGAAACCTCCAGCCGAGAGTAAAGAGCCAAAAGAAAGTCTCGTAGAGAACCCTCCTCCTATGTTTAGTCTTCAAAAAGAGCTTGAAAAAGTTAAAATCCCAGTCCCTCTAACTGAACTCCTGAAACAACCAGTGTACTAGACCCAAGTGTCTTCATTCATGCTTCCTCAAGGAGCTATCTCAATCCCAGACAGCTTAAACCTCCAAGAAGAAAGGCCCATGGTTGTGTTCGGTCCCCATGTTGAGGAACTAGATTCTTCAACCCCTCCTTTCTATGTCTCCTTAGTCATTCATGATCTGCTATTGCATAACTGTGTGCTAGATTCTGGAGCGTCTCATAACCTCTTGCCCCTGTCAGTGATGGAACAATTGGAGCTACAGATCACTCGCCCGTATAAAGATCTCTACTCTTTTGATTCCAAGAGAGTCAAATGCCTGGGGATGATCAAGGATCTGGTGGTAAACCTAGCCCAAATCACAGCTAAAAGCGTGGTGATGGATATCGTGGTGGCTGATATCCCAGCTCGGTTTAGAATGCTGTTATCAAGATCGTGGGGTACAAAAATTGGAGGATCTATAAAGTTGGACCTAACCTATGCAACTATCCCCGTTTTTGGAGGACAAGAGAGGAGGTTATATCGGGAAACAAGGTTCGTAAAAATAGTGACTAAGACTAATAATTCAGTAAACTCACCGGTATATAGTAAAGAAGGGGAGTTCTCATGTTTGATGCTTGAAGAAGACCAAGATTACCTGCAAGATTACCTCCTCAACAATATCAACTAATACATGTTCAACATCATCTAGAACATTATTGATGGCTTCTTTCACAACATTTTCTACTTCATTTTGGTCATTGTCATCTTTTAATGGATCTTTCATGTCTACAAATCTTCCAAAGTGTCCCCTTTTCAATCATTCCATATAATGGTGGTTGAGGTTCCTTTCCTTTTTTTGCCACACGTGATTCATTAAAATCCCCTTTCCTCAAACCGACTTCTTGCTTCGCATCTGAAAGAAATTCAAGAGCGTTAATTATTTGTTGAATAAATTTGCGTTGCACTAGGTCTTTCTCAATGGTAATACAATTTCTTCCTGTTGGTAGGCAACATGCTAGTGTTGTACCTAATCATCAAGTACAAAAGAAATAAATAAGAAAATTAGTATAAATACATAAAAAGTAAAAAATAAAATATTTAAATTTAAATTTGTATAATAAAACTTACTTGAACCTGAAAATAGATCCAAAACCCAATCTCCTTCATTTGACGGCGTCGCTCGGCCTGCCTCCGGCCCCCAGCTCGGCGGAGGACAATTCCGAGAATCGCCCTCCGCCCAGCCGGGGGCCAGAGGCAGGCTGGGCAGCGCTCGATGGCACCACTCGGCCGACCTTTGCCCAGCCGAGGGCGATTCTTGGAATTGCCCTCCGCCTAGCCGGGGGTGATTCTCGAAATCGCCCTTCATCCAACTGAGAGCGATTCTCGGAATCGCCCTTTGCCCAGTCGGGGGTGATTCTTGGAATCGCCCTCCGCCCAGCCAGGGGCCAGAGGTAGGACGGGCGGCGCCGTCGAGGGCTGCCTAGCCTGCCTCCGCCACCGGCGGGGCGGAGACAGGCTGGGCAATCCTCGATGGAACCACTCGGCTGGCCTCCAGCCCCTGGCTGGGCGGAGGGAGATTCTTGGAATCACCCTCTGCCCGGCCGGGGGCCGGAGGCCTGCTGCGTGGCACCGTCGAGGGCTGCCCAGGCTGCCCTTGGCCCCCGGCTGGGTGAAGGGCGATTCCAAGAATCGCCCTCCACCCAGCCGTGGGACGGAGGCAAGTTGGGCAACCCTCGACGACGCCGCATGGCCGGCCTTCGGCTCCCGGCTGGTGGGGGGCGATTCTGAGAATCACTCCCGGCTGGGCAAAGGGCGATTCCGAGAATCACCTTCGATTGGGCGGATGACGATTCCGAGAATCCCCCCTCGGTTGGGCGGAGGGCGATTCTGAGAATCACCCCTGGCTGGGTGGAGGGTGATTTTGAGAATCACCCTTCGCCTAGACGGGGGTGATTCTCAGAATTGCCCTTCGCCTAGCTCGGGGCCGGAGGCAGGTCGGTCAGCGCAGAGTGATTCCGAGAATCACCCCTGGCTGGGCATAGGGCAATTCCGAGAATCACCCCCGACTGGGCATAGGTCGATTATGAGAATCACCCTCGACTAGGCAGAGATCGATTCCGAGAATCACCCCCAGCTAGGCGGAGGGTGATTCCGAGAATCACCCCCGGTTGGGCGGAGGGTGATTTCGAGAATCACCCCCGGCTGGGCGGAGGGCGATTCCGAAAATCACCCCTGGCTGGGCGGAGGGCGATTCCGAGAATCGCCCTCGGCTGGGCGGAGGGCGGCCCCCAGCTGGGCAGAGGGCGATTCCGAGAATCGCCCATGGCTGGGCGAAGGAATCACCCCCAGCTGAGCGAAGGTCGATTTCGAGAATCACCTCCGGCTGGGCAGAGGTGGATTCCGAGAATCGCCCCCGGTTGGGCAGAAGTGGATTCCGAGAATCGCCCCCGGTTGGGCGGAGGACGATTTCGAGAATCGCCCCCGGCTGGGCAGTGGTCGATTCCGAGAATCGCCCCTGGCTGCAGAGGGTGGTTCCGAGAATCGCCCCTGGCTCGGAATCGCCCTTGGCTGGGTGGATGGCGATTCCGAGAATCGCCCTCGGCTGGGCGGAGGGCGATTCCGAGAATCACCCTCGGCTGGGCGGAGGGCGATTCCGAGAATCACCCTCGGCTAGGCAGGGGGTGAGGGGTGATTCCGAGAATCACCCCCGGCTGGGCGGAGGGCGATTTCGATAATCTCCCCCGATTGGGCAGAGGGCGATTCCGAGAATCACCCTCGATTGGGCAGAGGGTGATTCTGAGAATCACCCCCGGCTGGGCGGAGGGCAATTCCGAGAATCAGACCTGGCTGGGGGTGATTCTCAAAATCACCCTCTGCCCAGCCGGGGGTGTTTCTCTAAATCGCTCTCTGCCCAGCCTAGGGTGATTCTCGGAATCAACCTCCGCCCAGTTGGGGGTGATTCTCGGAATTGCCCTCCGCCCAGTCGAGGGTGATTCTCGGAATCGCCCTTCGCCTAGCCGGGGCCCAGAGGCAAGCCGAGTAGCGCCGTTGAGGGCTGCCCAGCTTGCCTTCGACCCGGGGTTGGGTGGAGGGCGATTCTCGAAATCACCCTCCGCCCAGTCGAGGGTCGGAGGCAGGCTGGGCAGCCCTCGACGGTGTCGCCCGGCCGGCCTCTGGCCCTTGGTCGGGAGGCGGGTGATTCCAAGAATCTTCCTCCGCCCAGCCGGGGGCCGGACACAGGCTGGACAACCCTCGACGACACTGCTCGGCCTGCCTTTGGTCCTCGGCTGGGCGAAAGACGATTCCGAGAATCACCCTTGGCTGGGCGGAGAGTGATTCTGAGAATCACCCCCGATTGGGTGGAGGGCGATTCCGAGAATCACCTCCGACTGGGTGGAGGGTGATTCCGAGAATCACCCCCAGTTGGGCAGAGGGCGATTCCGAGAATCACCCTCCGCCCAACAGGGGATGATTGTTGGAATCTCCCTCCACCCAGCGAGGGGCCAGAGGTCGGCCAGGCGGCGCTGTCGAGGGCTACCCAGGCTGCCTCCAGCCCTCGGCAGGCGGCAAATTTTTTTTTTTTTTTTTCAAAAACAAATTATTTAAAAAAACTAATTTTTTTTTTAAAACAAAAACTATTAAAAGAAAATTCTATTGTTTAATATAAAAAAAAACTATTCGATTAAAATTTTAAAATATAAAAAAACAATAAAAACAAATTAAAAAATATGTTTTAAAAAATAAACAAACAAATAAAACAAGTATTTTTTTAATTTTAATTTTAAAAAAAATTAAAACAATTATTATTTAAAATATCAAAAAACAATTTAAAAAAATATATATATGTTTTAAAATATAAGCAAACATATATAAGAAGATTTTAATTTTTAATTTTTATTTTCTTAAAACTAAAACAATTATAATTTAAAATATAGAAAAACAATAAAAAAAAATTAAAAAATATGTTTTTATATATAAACAAACAAATATATGAATAATAAATTTTCATTTACTTGTTCATTTTTAAAAATTGTTTAAGTCATATAATTTCATGGTTCAAGTATCTTGAAAACTTAAGATTTACAACTTGTCATTAAGGTTTTTATGCGCCACCAAATTTTATCTTTAATGTTATGGTTGAAAATAATTACAATTTTAGGGTTGTTTAGAGTCAAGATATTTTATGTTTAACAACATGGGTAAAAATTGCTCGAAATGATAAGCCCTTCATACATGATTTTGTTTATATTTAACATCATCTATCAAAAAATTTAGAATTTTATGATTTTTCAATGTCCTAATATGTTGTCTTTAATTCCATTGTTACAATGTGTCAAAAATGTGACACAATGTTTTTTTTTGTTATTCCAGCATCAACTCGTTTTGTTTTAAGGGTGTTTTTTCAATCATTTTTTCAAGAAACAATTTCGTTTTTAGCATAATTTTATAAAAATGTGAAATTTGACCTTGAGAAAAAAACAAATGCGTTCTGGAATACACACTTTTTGTTTTTGGGGCGTTTTTTCATGTTTTTTGATTTTTTTGGGCTAGAGTTCCCGTTTTGAGGTAATAGTTCTTGTTTCATCGGTAACATTGTTACGAACAATGTGGCTGAATATGAAGCATTGCTCCTGGGTCTACAAACAACAAAGAATATGAATATTTAGAGTTTGAAGGTTTTGGGAGATTCAGAACTGGTGGTGAGACAAGTAAGAAATCAATGTCAAGCGAAGCACCCACGACTGAGGGCTTACAGAAATGAGGTATGGGACTTGGTAGAGAATTTCTTCTCAGCATTTAATATTCAATTCATGCCAAGAGACCAAAATTGAATGGTAGACTCTCTTGCAGTAGCCGCAAGCACTTTTCAGCCGCCTTAGAATCCCCTCCTAAGGTACGAGATAGAGGCCCGTTACCGTCCTTCCATCCCTGACAATGTCAAACACTGGTAGGTGTTTGAAGATGAAGAGCAAGTGAAGAGATTCATGGAGACCGTTGGGGAATTTTCCAATTTGGTCATAGATGTTGGTGAGGAGGAGACTAAGGACCTTCCTTAGAATAAATGGCAGGATACCATGGCTGGGCACAAGGTGCTGCAGCTCAAAGGGAATGTAATACCCAGAGGACTGGTCCCTCTGGAGAGACTATTTGATAAGAATGATGTCCCAATCCGGCCAAGTAAGGTTGTTGAAGAAAATCAAGTAGATGACCTAAACCTCGGCATGGAGGCCGATCCCAAGCTTGTGAAATTGTCTAATAAGGTACCCGAAGAATACAAAGAGCAATATCGGAAGCTATTTCAGACATATAAAGACATATTTTCCTGGTCCTATCAAGATTTGAAGACCTTTGATATTAGCATTATCCAGCACAAGATTCCATTAAAAGGAGATGTTAAGCCACACAAACAGAAATTAAGACAGATTAATCCTTTACTCCTTCCCTCCATAGAAAAGGAAATCAAGAAACTGTTGAAGGCTAAGATTATTGTGTCATTAAGATATTCTGAATGGGTGGCCAACTTGGTCCCAGTCCGAAAGAAGAACAGAGAGGTAACACTGTGTGTTGACTTTCGGAACTTGAACATAGCATCTCTGAAAGACAATTATCCGCTGCCAAAGATGGACCATATATTGCAGAAGGTGGTAGGATCTTCACGAATGTCTATGATGAATTGCTTTTCTGGGTATAATCAAGTAGCAGTGCTTCTGGAGGACCAAAAGAAAACCACATTCACTACTCCTTGGGGAACGTTTATGTATGCTCGAATGTCGTTTGGATTGATCAATGCGGGGGCTACATTTCAAAGGGCCATGGACATTGCTTTTGTGGGGGAACAAGACAAATTTGTGGTGATGTACCTGGACGATATCACAGTCTTTTCAAAGGACGATGTTGAACATATGGAGCATTTGCGTAGAACCTTTGACAAGTGCCGCATGTATGGATTGTCTTTAAACCCACAAAAATATCTGTTTGCTTTAGAAGAGGGTAAACTGTTGGGGCATATTGTAACAAAGGCAGGGGTAAAAATTGACCCGAAAAGGGTAGAAGTCATAAATGGTATATCCTTGCCCATTAACAAAAAGGAGGTCCAAGTTTTTCTTGGACGTATCAACTTCTTGAGTAGATTCATACCGAACTATGCAAAGATACTCTGGTACATAACTGAGATGTTGAAGAAGGATAACAAAGTAAAATGGACTACCGAGTGGTGGGAAGCTTTTAACAGAATTAAAAATGCTTTCGCAGAAGCCCTAGTATTGGCAGGACCAGATTATGTGAAACCCTTCATGATATTTTCGTTTGCATCTCCCCACATCGTTGCAGCTGTATTGTTGCAGAAAAATGAGGAAGGTCATGAACAACCCATCGCCTTTTTCAGCTAAGTGCTTTGTGACGCTGAGCTAAAATATAACATCCTGGAGAAACAGGTTTATGCCTTGGTTAAATCCCTGAAGGATTTTTGGATGTATGTATTGCAGTCAGCTATAACTGCATTCGTACCCACAACGGCTGTAAAAGACATCTTGATTCAGGGGGATAGTGAAGGAAAGAGAGGCAAATGGATAGCCAAGATACAGAAATATGAGTTGGAAATATGCCCCACTAAGCTAATAAAGGGATAGGGATTAGCCAAGATCCTTTCCGAATCAAATTGTTAGGCTTTGGGGATAAATTTATCTATGGTGGCCAATGAAGAGCCCGAAAGAGCAAACGAGCAGCGCGGAATAGAAACCTCCACACAAAAAACCCACATCAAGTACCTTCTCAGTCCATGGTATAAAGAAATTGTAGAGTACCTCTTGACTCTTAGATGTTCTCCAAGCTGCGACAAGACGAAGTACCGGACGTTGAGGTTTAAATCTTAGAAGTTCATCGTAGAAAATGGTCGTTTGTATTGGAGAGACTCATCGGGCATACTACTTTTATGTCTCACAGAAAATGAAACAGAAGAAGTGATGGCGGAATTCTAGGAGGGCATCTGTGGTGGCCACTATAGCTGGAGGGCCACGGCACGCAAGATTCTGAAAGTAGGCTTTTTCTGGCCCAGAGTTTTCGGAGATGTTCATACTCGAGTAAGGGCCTATGAAAAATGTCAGAAATTTGCTGAAAGGCAGAAGTTTGCACCTTTCCCTATGATCCTGGTACACAGAAGAACCTTTCCAACAGTGGGGAATCGATTTCATCGGCAAAATTTATCCCGCCTCAAGTGGGCAACATAAGTGGATACTAACAGCCACTGATTTCTTCACTAAATGGGTAGAGGCCGTGCCAGCAAGGAATGCTACAGACACAGTGGTGATCAAGTTTATGGAAGATAACATTATCTCAAGGTTTGGCTGCCCTGCTAAGATTGTCACAGATAATGCTCATGCTTTTAAGTCTGTCAAATTTATCAATTTTTGCCAACAATATAATATTGTGTTAGGACACTCTACTGCATACTATCCACAAGGAAATGGGTTGGCAGAACCCTCAAACAAGACATTGGTAAGGGCATTGAAAAAGGCCATAAATGAAAACCATAAGAACTGAGATTCTCAGCTCAAGTTTGCGTTATGGGCAAACATAATCACTAGTAAGAGGTCAATAGGAAAATCCCCATATGAATTGGTCTATGGTAGAGCAACGATTTTCCCGATACAATTGGCCTTACTTGTGGCTAGGTTCATGCAGGATTGTCAAGAGGAACCAAACGATTTTACCAGAAGAATGAGTCAGTTAGTAGCGCTGGAAGAGAGTCGAAGTTGAGTAAATCAGAGGTTGACTGAGTACCAAGAGAGAATGAAAGACCTGTTCGATCAGCATGCTAAAGATAAAGAGATGCAGGTTGGAGATCTTGTGCTAAGATGGGATATAAGAAGGACTGAGAAAGGAAAGCATGGAAAGTTCGATCCTCTATGGTTCAGACCTTTCAAAATCGCTGAAGAGGGAGGAAACAACACTTTCAGACTGGAAAATTTGCAGAGTGATCTGCTCGAAGCCCCTATGAATGGGAAATTCTTAAAACCCTTTTTCCAGTATTGATTCAGGCCGAAAGTTTTGTTGTATGATATTGTACATTATTCAATTGCTTTTATTATGATGTTTGCTGTTTTGAGTGTTGAGATTGCAACAAGATGATGAGCTTAGTGGAAAGGAGTCGCCTTCACTAAGTGGGCCCGCAGGCTATTTTTGGCGCAAAGTCTATTTTTAGACTATGTCTATTTTTAGACATATGAATCATGTTCTATGAGTTGCAGGATGCTATTTGTGGATGGTTGGTCAAGTCGGAAAAAATAGATGGACTTCTATTTTTAGACATATTGGGCGGAATCTATTTTTAGATTGCCAGTCTAAAAATAGATATGTCGAATATTTTTAGCTCTTAATAATATTTGGACTCTAAACATTATCTTATTCTCTTGGAGCACTTCAGTTAAGTGCACAGATGTGGCACAGGAGCTGACAGAAGGAATTACGCTATTCCTGAGGGTTAAGTGGAGCTATTGCATGGATACTTCAGTTAGAACTCATGTGACCGAGTTTGGTGGAGTTGATTGAGGAGTTAATGGAGTTGTGTTCAGTTTAACTAATCTAAACATAGTTGAGCTATTTGTATCTAGTTTAACTGATTGATACAATTAGTGAGAGTGGTGTGAATTAATTATTAATTAATTCACTAATTATAACTCATTAATCAACTAAAAAGAATATGGTCCTTTATAGTTCATGGACGAGTTTAATTGGAGACGGTGGAGAGGTAGGTGAAGAGCAAGTGTGACTATCGGTTGTGACTATCTTGGTGCATGAGATTTGCACACACATTGATGGAGAATCAATGAGGATTGCGGTACATGCAGTGGGATTTGAAGGGATGCATTAATTTATCCATATTGGATTACTTGTGATGAGGTAGCTAACGGAGTGGAAGCGGCCGGGCATGTGTTTTGCTAGATCTGAGCTTGTGTAGTGTGTAACAATTGGAAATTGTACTGAGAGCTTGTGAGGAGTTTGTACAATGATTGTTACATGATCTCTATCATTATAATATACAGATAGTTGGGGGTTTTCAGCTTTAAGCTTTCCCATAAATACTATTTTTATATGTGTGATTGTTTATGGTTTTAATGTGCGCATGCGATTGTTTAATTTCCGCAAATTGATGATCAATAGTAGAAGAGGTTATGTATTATGCATGAAGCTCAAATAGTGTGTGATCAGGATAATCTCGGTGAATAATATCTCAGTTATTCAAATTTTTACATTGAGTTGTCATGAAGGAAGAAGAAAAGGCATCAAGGAGACTATGTTCGCAAGAAGAAGGCTAACAGATGGTCTGTAGAGTTCTCGACGCGTTCGAGGACAAACGGGTCGTCCCCAAATGGAGCCAATGTTTTTATGACATCCCTCACCGAGCTGGGATGTCCAATAATAATGAGCCTTATACTGCAAAGCAAATACAACAAGAATTGTATGGACTGTGAAAGCCCCTTTTTCACCTATCAGAACCCTTGAAAAGGCTAAAAATCCAGCTTTTAGCTTTAAAAGCACTCATTTTAACATATCGGGCCTCCAACCGCCTTTCGGCTTAAGCCCCTAGCCCTCATTTCCCATGTGACTCCCTCTATGATCGACAACTAAAAGTCCTTAAGCCCTTTTCGGCCATCGGACTTCGCTGGTTCCTAACTCCACTCTTTTTCTTTGTTTCACCGCCGAGGTTCATCTCTGTCGAAGAGATCCTAACTGTTGATCTCCGTAGATCCAACGGCCATCACGCGTCACCTTTCCATCGTGCACATCGCACTTCGCTTCATCCAAAGTTCTCGTTCCCAAACTCTTTTCCGTCGATGCGTTTCCCCGCACAAAATCTTCACTGTTGATCTCGATTTTGATCTAATGGTTATCGCTTCTTCGGCACATCGCGCATCGCTCCTCCTACATCTTTTCCTCCTGTCCGTTTGGACCCCCAATGTGTGCGGCTCCAATTAGACCTCAGTCGTTGATCTCCACAACGATCTGATGGTCCTTTCCCCATCGCTTATCGGCACTTCTCGCCTCGCTCTTCCTCGTTTCCATCTCCCGCATTCCTTTTCTCTGCCGATATGCCGATCCTCCGAGATAATCTCCACTGTTGATCCTTGCCATCCAGTGGTTCGCGCATAACCATACTTTTTAACCTCACAATTGACTTTCTCGCTACGCGACATCTGTTTTGACGTCATCGCTGATCCCACCCGACTGCGCAGGTTCGTCCCTCGCATTCTTCCTCCGCCGTTGATCTAGATTGTTCTGATCAGATGGTTTGCGCTCCTCTTCGCGTTCATTTCATCAAATAACCTGATCGCGCTATTTCCACGCAAAATAAGAAGTTTTCTTAAGACACGCGTCGCTCCCTAACATGTATCGCGTGCCCCCAACCCGATATTACTTACCGCTTAGCTCCCGCGCGAAAACCACCCCGATTCTTCGCAAAACCTCCTTTCGCACAGTTTCGTGCCAGATTAGATTCAAACCATGTTTTCGCCATGGAAACGCCTCCGCTGCATTCCTTGCCTCTGCACTACTCCTCCGCCTTCACCCGAGCCTTCTGAAGTAGTCTACCCCTCATCGCAGGATTTATTTAATCGGTTTGCTGTTTGTGCAGGTTTTCATGGCATTTTAAGTATGCGGGCCATCTCATAGCCAATCATAGTGGCTCGAGGCCGAGGTTGACGATTCTCCACGCCCAGGGAGCAGAGAAAAAAGATGAAGAGGGTCAATTCCACGTCCAAGTCAATGGTTCATGACCATTGGCCATTCTATAGGAACCTCCAGCACAGAAGGCTAGTTCTTCCACTACTAGTAGTACCGCATTCTCCAACACAGAAGGCCAGCTCTTCCACTGCTAACGGTATCGCCTTCCCCAGCAGCAATAGTGGCTCCGCCTCATCAAACAGAAATGATAATTCATGATTGGGCTTATGTGGCCTTTTTACCATATGTTCTTTTCACTTCGTCATTTCGGGTGAAATCCTTATTTCACTCCTGCAGTTTTTACTTTCAGTTAGTTTACATGTCAGTTAGTTCCTACTTTAGGCCTACGCTGTAAGATGATGAGAGGGAGTTTTACCTCATCATCATTTTTGTTTTTGATTTAGACCTGAAACAACATATAAGCACACGGGGAAGATATTTTCCCAAAATATCTTCTCACGCATAGGAATCAGAGGTTATAAAAACAGGAAGAAAACACTAACAGAGGGTTCCAGATTTTCCAAAGGAATCACTAGCTCGAGTATTCTATATGTATTTTGTATGAACTTTGATAGTGGATGTTTGAAGATCCCGTAGGGATTCGGTAATAAGAAGTTTTGCTGGAATTGGGGATTCCGCTCAGGATGTTTCACAGTTTGTAACTGTCTCTCTCTGTGTCTTTTAATATAAGTGTTCATTTTGTATTCCTCCATACTTCTCGTATCTACAGGTTTTGGAATGCGAGTGCTCCCATGTTTGGACGTGAATTTATCATAGCAGATACTCATGTTTTATACATCCATACCACTTTAAATATGGCCCAGGCCTGATACATTGTTCATTTTTTATCTCTTTCGCAGTTATTCTGATACTAACTACAATGGATTCTTATCTTTGAACGAGCCCAGATATATGGATTCTTATCTTTGAATAAGCCCAGTATATATGGATTCTTATCCTTGAATAAGCCCGGTTATAGTTGATATATTACTCCATCTTCTACAATAGTCATCGCTCACATATAACTTGATAAATGTGTATTCATTTTAGAAGTTGACCCCCTTTCATAGCATTCTGTTTTAGAGCTGTCTGATGCATTTACTTATTGCAGTTTGTACTAAGTTTCTGCAGTTTTCCTAGTTGTTGTGTTTAACTTTGGGGTTTTGGTTGCACCCTTATTAAAACCATTCATTTGAGTGATAGTTGCATGAGAGCCAAACATTTCCAACTGTAGTAAATTGAGTCATATGCTCCTTGCATTTAAGATGTCCTAGGCACTGGTATTTATACAACTCAAGGCTGTCTCTAGGAGCTACAAAAAAACCCATGAGACAAGAATTGCAATAATAATTTTTATTTTTTCTTCTTTTCATCAATTACATAAAACCACAATTACACGTCATTATGAAGACCGAACCTAGTTACTTTTCCACACTCCCTCTTAACTAGGGAGGTATTCATAATGGTACTTGGTCATTCTCAATCTGAAGAAATTCTCATAAGAAAAGTTGGATTGGTAACCCATCTATATAACATCATATCAACCAACATTGTCACATAGCAAGGCCTTGACTAACAACTCTATCTCTCCACGATATTTGAGCACAATGCTGACGACACCAATGATGTATAAACACCCTCATCATTATCTCTCTCGGAACATACCCTATCCGAGTTCTCAGGGCGTGTTCCACCATGAATATTCTTATCTTGAATTCCCAGTCCTCAAAGAATATCGATCTTCAATGACTACTCTTATCTTGGATGCCCTATTACATCCTCAAAGTGCATCAGATGCCGATGCTTACCCAATCTTCCATTCTGTCTTCCAAGTGAAGACATGAATGATGTGTCCTTCTCTCCCTCTTAATTATGGAGGACATATCTATTCCAGTAAAGGAATGTGTTCATTCCCATAGAAGGAATGTACCTAAGCTCCCCCTTTGCTTAGGAATTTCCAAGTTTCTTCCAAGTAAGAAACTTGTTTCTAGGCTCCCTCTTAATTAGGGACCTACACCAGCTCCTTAGGTGGAGAGAATGGGACAACTAGATGCTTGAAGAACTCCTCCTCATGGTGTCATGAGCTTCTTTTCATTATTTAGGAGTCTTCATGTTTAGGGCTTCTATATAGGGCATCGACCATCCATCACTTTCATCCATGAGTCAACCATGTCATCATCAGAAAGTGATCCATCAATCCATATTTGGCCTTCTTTTATGCCATGCTGCTTTCTTCATGCCATGTTTACTTAAGGATCTTTCATCCTACTACATGTGCATCGATGGTGGAAGACATCCATAGATCTTCCCTTGGCAGCCTCGCACCCATCCAAATATTCAAAAATAAAGGAATGAACATTAAAATCAACATTACCTTTGTGATGGTTTTTCATCATGACATCTACAAGTTCGCATGAACATCCTGTATGCATATGGACACATCTCCCACACACATATATATATTGTCAAGGGTCTCTTTCCTTTTTAGACTCCATCAGAGTCTTCATATCTTCCATGGAGATGTCGTAGTCAAATCTTCTTGGTCTATCAGATGTTGATTTCCTTTACCATGGTTGCATATTCCATGATCTCTTCCTTTCTTCACACAATTCATTTCCAGGATCTTCCAACCAGAGTTCTTCAATTGTATTCAACCACCTCATACTTCATATGAGGACATATTATGTTGATTTCATCTAGTGAATGTGTGGCCCATGCATTCTTGCATTAAGATAGAGCATTTGTTCACGATATCTGTAACCATATGACACGACTTCCACAATATCAAATGTAAGCATACATACCTCATTTTTCCTTTGGGTCATCCAAAATTCCTACAACAACTTCCTTGATTGAAAGAGCTTCAATCCCTTGATCTGCTTCACTTTTATGTCGTCATACCATCATCCTATGAATTCCACAAGTTTGGAATTCTTGATGAAATACTTGCTTCCCCTCATTATCGACGAGCCTTTCAATGAAGATTCCATCAAAGAATCTTGAGGATCTAAAATTTCCCCATTAGCAGATGTTTCCTTTTGACAGATGTATGATGAACCTTGAACTAGATGACCTTGCCACTTATGTTTCCAATGGGATTCCCAAGAGCTATATCCTTGACTTCCATAGATTCTAACCATCTTTCATGATTTTCTATGATGATGTCCTGAGCTCTTGTTTCCAATGCTTCGATGATGCTTTGATGCATCCCATTTAGTGAATCATGATAGCCATATCTTTCAACATTAGTCTTAGGAAGTTGAAAATAACTTAGGTGAGGAAGACTATCTCAGTCATAGTAGAGATCTCTTACTTCCTCTTTCTTGAACTTCTTCATTTTAGCTTCCTCTACTTCTTTGGCGATATGGGCTTCTTCTCTTCCTCTTTTGTTGTTCTTGACCTTCGGACAATATCTTTTGTAGTGCCCATATTCTTGACACCCATAGCATTGAATCTTAGACATGTCCCTCTTCTTTTTTCAAGAACTAGACTTTCCAAATTTTCCTTTACTTCTTGTCATTGTAGCATAAGCTTGACTTTGCTCACTTGCTCCCACATCAGATTTGGCCTTTAGTCTAGATCCTTAAATCTTGCATAGTGACCATAGATCATGGAATGGGGTAGCTTCTTTCTTCCCATAAATACTTGAAGTAAAGTTACCCCACTCCTTAGGTAGTGCATTTAATACAACTGTAGTCATTTCACTATCAGACATCACTTCTCCCAATTCTTGTAGTTAGTTCCATATCTCAGATATCCTCATAAAGTATGAGGCCATTCCATCTTCCCTAGACATTTTAAGCTTGTAGAGTTCTTTCCTTAATGAGATGACTTCTCCAACAGTGCTTACAAAATACAACTCTACCAATTTGTCATAGATTTCTTTTGAAGTTTTAAGTTTAGATACATATGGGATGAGGGGATCCTTGATGGGTTCTATGAGAATCCTTTGAGCCCTAACTTCCCCTTTCATATACTTGGCAAGCGATTGAGAATCTTCCTCCCTTGGTTTTGTGATATATCCTTTGACATGTTCCATCACCTCATTTTCAATGAGATTCAGATTTTTCCCTTTCTTCGATGCAAGATAGTTTGAAGTCTCAACCAATTTGTTGCATTCCCTGCAAAAATACATTTTGACAGATTAAGCGAACAAAGTTCTTTCTCAAGCTTAAATACTCCAGAACACTTGGAATACAAAGATATCCATGATGATACAAATATTATATTATAAAAGGTATGAGATTGATAGATAGATGATAAAATGTTACAATGAAGCCCTGCTTATATACCTACGCAGGTGACCTTTCATGACTGGGCATGTCTCTTAGACATGACCTTTCACTAACCTAATGAATACTTGCATAATCCTTAATTGACTATTTAATAATTATATTTGTTATGAATTATATTCATAACATTGCCCTTTCCTTCAAAAGCTTTGTCCTCAAAGCTTATAGTTGATAGTTTTCTTCAGTGAAATCACGCACCGTTTTCTTCATTTGCTTTCATCACAATTTAATATATCAACTTTTATTTATTTATTTGTTGAATTGACCCTTCCTTCAGAACTTTGTCCTCAAAGTTTTATGGATAATAATTTCTTCATCTTATATTTGTTAAAATACCATAATTTTCACGAAATCTTCCTTCTTTCCTTCCCGAATTGGATTTAATTTCCTTTTCATCAATGATTGATTTCATTTTGTCTGTTGAATTGAGTTTTTAGGGTTTTTAAGGTAACCCTTCCTAACTTTCTCTTCTTTTTAATGAGGTTATTATTCCTTCAATTTTTTTTAATAATTTAATTATATATATATATATATATATATTCTTTTAACAATTATTTTTTTTCAACTCTTTTTTTTGTTGAAAGGTTACAACCCTAGTGAAACGTAGCTATTCACATATATTCACCTATAAAATATATGTCCATTTATGTGTATTTCTCCACGTAAAAGTAAACTTACCATTCAAGAGATTTTTTATTCCTTTACTTCTTATTTTACCTTGCAAATACCATGGGCTTCCAAAAACACAAGATTGTAAACCACTGAAAGAATAATCAAAATAACCTTACCTACTCTTCCTTATTTCTTTTTCCTTTTTAATTTTAATTTGTCTTGGTATGTATGTATATGTACTTCTTTATATATATATATTTTTTTTTCTTTTCTTTTCTTTTGGAACTATTTTCTTTTAAATCTTTTTCTTTTCTTTTCACTTTCCTTCTCTCTTTTATTCTTTATATATATATATATATATATATATATATATATATATATATATATATATATATATTATACCAAATGAAGCGAAAAAAGTTCCTTCTCAAGCTTAAATACTCTAGAACACTTCGAATACAAAGATATCCATGAGGATACAAATATTATATTAGATAGATGATGAATGAGATAGATAGATAGATGATAAAATGTTACAGTGAGGCCCTGCTTATATACCTACGCAGGTGGACCTTCATGACTGGGCATGTCTCTTAGACATGCCCTTTCACTAACTTAATGAATACTTACATAATCCTTAATTGAATATTTAATATCTATATTTGTTATATTTGTTATGAATTACATTCATAACATTTATATATATATTATATATATATTTTTTCCTTTTTTTTACAATTTTTT
Source organism: Pinus albicaulis (assembly GCA_034641835.2). NCBI lineage: Eukaryota > Viridiplantae > Streptophyta > Pinopsida > Pinales > Pinaceae > Pinus > Pinus albicaulis. The sequence continues at coordinate 86,001 of JAXQQM020080761.1, forward strand.
ATTATGGCCAAAGGCCTCTGACAAACTCAACAATGGAGAAACTCCAAATTGTAGCAAAATGCTTTGACTATGACGACAAAAACGTTGACGAATTTCAATGGCCAAGGGCCTGGATCAAGGAGCGTAGCTCTGTGCAGCGATGAGTGGCCAGAAGATCGACTGCTCTGATACCAAATGAAGCGAACAAAGTTCCTTCTCAAACTTAAATACTCCAGAACACTTGGAATACAAAGATATCCATGATGATACAAATATTATATTATAAAAGGTATGAGATTGATAAATAGATGATAAAATGTTACAATGAAGCCCTGCTTACATACCTACGCAGGTGACCTTTCATGACTGGGCATGTCTCTTAGACATGCCCTTTCACTAACCCAATGACTACTTACATAATCCCTAATTGACTATTTAATAATTATATTTGTTATATTCGTTATGAATTATATTCATAACAACAAATTTAGATGTGGACATAAATATACTTACTTGATATGATGCTCCTCCTTGCTGCTTCCTTGACGTTGATGATGATATAGAGATTAGAAAAACTTCCTTTTGACGAAGGCAGTTTTCTTCAAGAGTGATCCTTGATCTCACAAAGGGTGAGATTTCTTTGGATCCTTCAATGAATATCAATGTTGACTTCTGGGTGATGTCTTTAATGGTAAGAACCTTGATTCATAGATCTCTTTAACTTTGCCTTCTTTTCTTGATGATGATCTCAAGACTTCTTTGTAAATTTCTTCTTTGATCCAAGGTTATAATGCTTCCTTTGTAGATCTTGTCTTAAAGATGATCTTTGCTTTGATTCCTTCCTCGAGATTTGAGCCTTGAGTGTCCCTTGATAAGATGCCCTTCCTTGAATTTGTCACCTTAGCTCTGATACCATGTTGAGAAATCTAGGCCATAGAGATTACGTAATTTTTCTTCTATTAATAACTGCTTGTGAGCACTTTTTACTTATTTAGATTAGTATATTCCTTTACTTAGGTTATTAGTGTTGTTATTTATCAAACAACTACTAATGTATAAACCATAAAGAGACAAGAGACAAAAATTATCGGCTATCAGCCAGGGCCAAAACCTCTCACTCTTTGAGAGGAAAATCCGAACAAATTCTTCTTCTTTTAGAGATTCCAATTGACGAATACCAAGACCAAGACCCTTGACCTATTTTCCACTCCAAGACCAAGATACAATGCTCCCTTGATGAAGTCCTTCCTTGAGTCAACGGTAGTCAACCTTCTACTTTCTCCTTCTTCTTGATTTCTATTTAACTTTGACTACTTTAGACCTTTTCTAGTTTCGGTCTCCTTGAAATAGGCCCTCTTTGCAAGGTGATTCCTTCTAGCTTCCCTCAACTTCCTCTTGTCTTGACTTTCTTCCAACTCGACTACCTTATTAGGACTGGGTCTTTTTGGAACAAGTATATTTTACTTCCTTCGTATGTGTCTCTTCAAAGCATACCCAAAATAGATCCAAGAGACATTGCCCAAAAATAATTTCGCTCTTATTTCTATCTTTACGCTGGCTAGGAGGCTTTCCTTTATGACCTTCGTACTTCTGGTTCTCTTTAGACCTGTACTTCACACTTCAGACTGTGATGACCGAAAATCTGCGTATGAAATGAAGCTGAGCACTCCTATTTATAGTTGTTTGACTCTGTAATTAGCCGACATGAGTGTATGTGAGCCAACATGTCCTTTGGAGGAGTTATTAATTCAATATTGAAGTTGACTTGTTGGAGTGGAATTGTGCTTGTCTTAGAGGGATTTTATACTAATTTAACGACTCATACAAATGCGTAACATGCCCAGATGGTCCTTCATACATGACATTGACTCAATTTGACTTTACGACCAATCTTAAGGACTCACAATGGGGGTCATACTAAAAATAAAATTCCTTGTTCATGTTACCCATGAGACAAACATTACAACAATAATTTTAATTTTTTTCTTTTCATCAATTACATAAAATCACAATTACACGTGTCATTATGAAGATCGAACCTAGTTACTTTTCAACAAAATACCCTTCTTGGGCTCTATTTGTCAAAGAAGAAATTTATTTTATTATAAAATAAGTCAATTAGGCCTCCTCTACCAAGTCGGCCTCAAGCTGGACAAGTTGGCCTAAATTAAGGGGTAGAAACACCTATATAATGGCAAAAAATTGACCTCATTTTTTACTCACGCTCAACAAGTTCGATTTGCAACTTCTGGGGCTAGAAAAATTGCGAATTTCAGGGGAAGAAGAAGAAAAGTATAGTGAAGGAGAAGGAGGTCTCTCACAAGCATAAGAAGATATAATTCTCTCTTTCTCTCACACGTATGAATTTTTCAAGCTGCTGGAGGGGTTGAAATCAACAATGTTGAAGCTATGTCGGAATTCTGTAGTTGGGGGTCAAATTTCTTAAGCTGGGAAGCCAAATTTCTAGGTTATTGCTGGGTTGAAGATGCTGGATAAGAAGGGACTGCTAAATCATCTTGGAAGGCCGACTTGGTGGAGGAGGAAAGTCTGTTGGTCTAGAGTCTTGGTCTGTCTCATTTTGAATCTAAGAGTTTATGCTTGGGTTTCCCCCCTATATAGGACTTTTAGCCCTGGATGAGTGCTTACATCTAGTGTCCGTGATATTCATGTTTTGCTTTGATAGTTTCTTGATGAGAAGAAGATAAAGAAAGAACATAAAGAATTTAATAAGAATATAATAACATCACAAGTAATTATCAATATAAGAAAATGTTTTTTCCTTTCTGATTTTCTAACATGGTATCATATCATAGGTTAAAGAGGAAAGAAAAAGACAACTTGAAGATCTATTGAAAGTAGAATAAGGAGTTTCAATGTTAGAAGTAGAAGATATCAATACGAAAAATTCAATGAAGGCATAGAACAAACTAGAAGGAGCCTCTAACTACATGGCATGGTAAAAGAGGATAGACCTTACTCTCAAAAAACACAAAATATCGAATCTTGTACAAGGGAAAGTCAAGAAGCCCACAAATGAAGCAGAGAATGAGAAGTCTAGAGAATCCGAAATTGTAGCCATGAACCTAATAGTGGACAGAGTAAAGGACAACTTAATTCCATATATTTCCAACATAGACTCTGCTCAAGAAATGTATGAGGCACTCTCCAAATTATTCACAATCATGAACATTGGTCAAATAGCAAGCCTCAAGAATGAACTAAGAATTGTTAAGATGACGAATGATGATGCGATTTCATCATTTTTTGTAAGAATCTTGAGAATAAAAGATGAAATCCAAGCAATAGATGAAATCATACTGGAAAAAGAGCTCGTAATTACTGCTCTTCTAGGGCTATCGAAATCTTGGAGTGCTTTTGCATCATGAATCAACAGTTGGAACGATGCTCCAACATTTGAGCAAATGTGGAATGCATGCAGTCAAGAAGAAGCCAAAATATCGTAGTAAAAAACAAGGAGGAGGATGAAGAAGAAAATACATCTAATTCCTATTCTGCTCATCACAAGAAGAAGGGAACCTTTAAGAAGTTTAAAGGACCAAAGAAGAAAGTTGACCTATCAAAGATTGAATGCTATAATTTCCATAAGATGGGTCATTATAAAAGTCATTGTCCTAAGAATCCAAGGAATACGAAGAGAGATGCGAACATGCGAATGTTGCTGATGAAGATCCACCAAAGAACAAGATTGAAGAACCAGAAGTCAAGGACTTCTACTACTAAGTCCCTTCTCACTTATCCCTCTTAGTCTTCTATTTTTAAGTTTTGAATTGGATGTTTTTTATTTCTAGAGTTTGTAAATCTAACATGTCTCGTTAAGAACATTTTTGAATTATTTTGAAAGTTGTAGGTATCCTTCAAAAGGTTTGGGTTAAGAGGGAGCCTTCACCATTTTACAAAAGATAAGTATCTTGTTCTTTGTTTCATCTTTTCATGTTTAATTTCCTCCTCACATTGAGTTTTGTTTGTATTGTATGCTAATAATTTTTTTTTTTTATATTTCCCTTGTCTAGGAAAACTTGCTGAATGCTCAAGGGTTCTGATGGAAACTTCAAAAGATAGAATTGAAGCATAGAAGTAGTTCTGCTCTTCAAGAATTGATGTCCTACAAGATTTGTTAAGGAACAACTCTAGGCATGTCTTATAATATAAGCTTTATCATAAAGTTCTCTTCATGTAAAACATATGTTTATTCTCTTTTGAAATTTGTTTTACATTACTGATATCGTTATGTCTAGGGTTTTGAATCACAAAGATTCTTGTTAGTGTGATTAATCATTAGATTGATTCTACCCTCCTGATATTTTTTAATCATTATTGTGTAACCCTAACCCTTAGGGTTCACTACAAAACCCTAGCCTCTTATTGCTAAGGGTATGCCAATATTGATTATAAAACCCTAGTTTACTTAGGGTTGTTGAAGAAATCAAGAAATATTTTTATATTTAGGGTTTTAGTATTGTTAAGATAGAAACCTTAGTTCTTTAGAGTTTTTTGTTAATGTCTAAGTGATGTATTGAAACCCTAGATCTTTAGGGTTTGGTGGATTAGGGTTTATTAGCCAATCCCTGTAATATCTATAACAAGATCCTATGAATGAAACCCTAGGTGTATATTCATATGTTTGATTGAAATACTAGCTTAGAAGAAAAATTGTTGTAATTCTAACTTTGATGTATTATTATTTACCTAGTAGATATTGATGTGAAATGCATCGTATATATGTATATGCGAGTATGCTATCCTAATTGTTGATGATCATAGTTTGTGAATTCTAGGGTTTATAACAAAGCCCTATTAGAAGATTGATATTATAGGATATGAAGATATTATATTCGATATAATTTAGCTTTGATGATAAAATCTAGGGTTTGCTACAAACCCTAGTATAAGTCTGTCATGTAAAAGCATATTATTGAAACCTTAGATAATACTATGATTGGATTGTTATTGAACCACTAATATCTAAGGCTTTGTGTCTTGAAGATGGAATCTAATAGTCATGCTAGAATATGTCATATGTCTCTAAAAGTAATATTGACGTCCTAGATATAATGACACTGATGTCCTAGTTGCTCAAAGCCTTGATGATGAAGTCTAGGGTTTACGACAAAACTCTAACAAGACGCTGAAATCTAGCATGTAAAAAGATGTGTCTCGTGAACCTAACTAGGTTTAGTTGTTTGATGTCTAAAGTCTAATGCTTCCATTATAGTATTATGATTTTGATATAATTAACCTCATGCTTTTGTATATATATTTTTTGGTTGTACTTGCTGTTTAAGTTGTGCAAGTACATAATCTTCAAGATGTTGAAGATGTTTTTAAGTAAAGTTGACTTATTGGTAAGCATGGTGAAGGAAATTATGATGACCTTGATACCGTAAGATAGCCATAAATGGTTATCTGATGTTAATAGAAGAAGGAAGTGGTTGATCTCTCTAAGTTGAGAGGGAGCTGAAAGGGTATATCTCCATAGTTAAGAGGGAGGGTTTATTGTGAAAGTGAATACCTTGAAGTAGGCAAAAGTAGTATCGATGAATGTTCATGAAGTTGCAAACAAAAGACTTGAGAAAATATGACGATGTATTTGGTGCTTCTGAAGAAACGAAAGAAGAAGAAAGCTTCTGACAAAATTGTATATGGATAACTTGATGATATTAGCAACATTTGAATGATTGAGGACCCCGAAGGTTATGATATATTTGGGGTTGTGTTTGTACATGTAAATATCTCCATAAAATAATGAACACTTTGGAAGCATGCTTGGACAAATGGATATATCTAGTTTGATAGGGAGAGTTGAAGCATCTTATGGTGGATTCTTGGGAGGACATGTGACCGATCTATGTGTTGATGTCTAGATCTTGAAGAGGGAGGGTGGCGTTGATCATGGAGCTCCGACCTTGGATACACACCTAGATCCATGGGTCGATGGTTAGCTAGTAAGATTGATGGTACCTAGAGTGGCTGAAATCTTGAGTCCACCTTAGTCCCTCCCAAATAGATTACCCTGGTCAAGTATCTAGTCCATAGCAATGAGTCCGTTGAAACTCTTTGTATCATTTTGAGATCTTCCATATATATATATATATATATATATATATATATATATGTGAATACCTCGTTAGTTAAGAGGGAGTGTTGAATAATGTAACTTGTGTCAGTCTTCATAATTGTACTTAAGATGTATTATATTTATATAAAAAAAAGAAAAAAAATATTATTAGAAATATTGACTTATTAAAGCATGGGTTTCATGCTTGGGTCAATTGTTTTTAGGTCAAATCCTCCATTGAAGGCTTCTAGGGTTTATGTCAAGTTCCATGTCATAATGTAAAAAACCCTTCTTGGGCTCTATTTGTCAAAGAATAAATTTATTTTATTGTAAAATAAATCAATTAGGCCTGTTGCACCAAGTTAACCTCAAGTTGGATAATTCGGCCTAAACTAAGGGGCAAAGACACCTATATAAAGGCAACTACTCGAGCTCATTTGTGACTCAACAAGTTCGATCTACAACTTCAGGAGCTAGAAAAAGTGTGAATTTCAAGGGAAGAAAAAGAAAAGGACAGTGAAGGAGAAGGAGGTCTCTCACAGATGTAAGAAGTCGAAATTCTCTATTTCTCTCACATGTGTGAAGCTGTCAAACTGCGAGAGGGGCCAAAAACTACAGTGTTGAAGCTAGGCCGAAATTCTGTAATTCGGGGTCGAAGTTCTTAAGCTGGGAAGTCGAATTTCGGGGTTATTGCTGGGCTAAAGCTACTGGATAAGAGAATAGTGGAAGGCTGACTTGGAGGAGGAAGGAGGTTTTTTGGTCTAGGGTCTTGGTTTGTCTCATTTTGAATCTACTGAAGGAAGAGTTTTTAACTGGGTTTTCATGAGTGCCTACTTTTAGTGTCCCTTATCTTCATGTTTTGCTTTGATAGTTGCTTGATGAGAAGAAGATAAAGAAAGAACATAAATAAGTTAATAAGAATATAACAACATCAAAAATAATTATCAATAAAAGAAAATCCCTTTGTCTTTCAGATTTTCTAACAAATAATAAGTTATAACTTACCTCTGCATAGGTTATTCACTTATACAATTCAAAAGTGTTGATGGTCGACGAAAATAAGAAAGGTTGTCATATGAGAACCACTACCCCTTCCACTGATAGCCAATGGTTCCCATTGGTTGTTGGTAAAATTCATCAATTTACCCAATTGTGTAACCTTTGAGTCAATTATTGATCACTGACCCCATTATCCATAGGTAAAATCAAGGAGTTTTCGTTTCAAAACTTTGGACATTCGCTGATAGTGAAGCTTTTGCATGCGCTGCATCAAACCTAAGAGAATTTGCATTAAATATTAGAGAAGATTATCTCTATTGGGAGAATTAATCAAATTATGAAGGGCATTCTTTGCATCAAGCTCTAAATATCACAATTTGGATAGAATTCTTTTCCAAATTCCCTTATTCATGTATTCGTGAATGTAAGTAATTATATGTATGTAAATATTTTCATGTACTTAATGCATGAAGGAAATTTTCACACGTCCAATTAAGTTTAAAAAATTGATTAATTCAAGTAAACTTTGCTTACACATATGAACACATAGTTGAAGTTTCAAATTCAACTATTCTTTGTACTTAAATTTGCAAATTGAATTGTGAGAAACAAGGCAACTTCATATATTCTTTATTGTCATATAAATAAAAATATAAATATGCATATTTACTAGGGATCATTATCCACCAAAATTTATGCAACTCATTGGGTATTAATACACAAAAAATTACTCCCTAAAAAAACTCTCGGACCACTAATCTTAAACTTTTAACCATTTAATAAGAATAATACAAATTCTATTTATATAATTTAAAAATTAAAATTTTAAAATATAACTCTAAAATATTAACAATTTAATAATATTAATATTAATTCTATATAAAATATAACAACTTAATATTAACATTATTGTTATTTATTAATATTAATTATATATTAATTTTAACCAATTAAATATTACATTTTAACCAATTAAATATTACATTATATATAATAGTTAAATATATTATTATTCTTGAGATTTGACAAATGTTTGCAATCGTAAATTATTAACCAATTAATAATAATAATGCAAATTCCATTTATATAATTCGAAAAAATTAAAATTTAATAATTCTAAATTATTAACCATTTAATAATATTAATATTATTATATAAAATAAAAAAATTAATATTAAATTCTATTTTATTTATTTTTGACTTTTTTCTCAATTACATTTTAACTTCGTTAAATATTTCATTATTTATTTTAATGATTTTTCTTTATAATTTTTTCTCACTTCTTGATCGTTGATGTTTTTAATTTAATATTTTATTCTTGAAATCTTTTACACAATTCATATCCCAAATATTTTGACAATCTATACATTCTTGTTTATATATATATATATATATATATATATATATATATATATATAATGCTACGGACTTTCATCCTCCCCTCTTAATAGCCAAAATTTCCAAGATTTATTATGTTTCCATTAATTATACCAACCTTCGTATATGAGTATATATTTGGATTAGCTAAAGGTCCAAAGTTGATCTGTACATATTAATGTTTCAAGAACAACCATTCATTAATGAAGATTATAATCTCTTGCCTTAAAACACTTAATCTTTCTTATAAGTTCAAGGATTCAATAAGGTAAGAACCAAGGTTCAGAAAAAAATGAGCCTTAAGCTTAGCTCCCACTTAAAATTACTTAACACTTAACTAATATAATAATTATGCAACTTGATGCTCACAAGCCAATCCTTTCAACATGCACACACAAATGGACCCCAATAGAGTCACACTTATCAATATGATAATCTTCTTGAGCATAACAATCAATTTCATAATTGAAGATATATACAACAATTTAACATATGTACCATAGTCCAAGTTCCATACAATAGAATACATTTTTCTACTTTACTAACATCAGTCAAGGAGTAAAAGAACAATAATATATGAACATATGCAACACTTGTTTGAATTTTCCAGCTAGCAACCGATCTTGGAAGGAGCCATTTCACTCAATTGTAGGCTCAATTGCACTTGTGCTCTCTACAACTGGCCACCCCCTAGATTGGGCATCATAACATAATAGGAAATTGTCAAAAATTAGGAAATTGAGGTGGATGAAGCCAAATCTCCTTCATAGAAAGAAAAACATTAGTGATTCCTTTGATTGTTGAGCCCGAGGTCTCCACGAATCTCGGATGCCTCTCAACTAGATAACATAGAAATATTAAATCACTTCACTACTCTATGGTCTTTTGATGATTGGCTTGATACACATCAATTTGTGACCCCCACTATTTAGTTAAGTTCCATAAATCTCTAGTGAATAATGAACAAGCAAAATTCGTTTTTAGAAAGCCCAAAATACATTAGCAATGTTCCAACCTATGATTGGCACTTTTCTAGGCATATCTGTGCACTCAAAACTCTGTATAAACTCTCAGAACAATCCAACAATCTTCCCACTTGGAAATGACAACATTCTACTTGTGAATTTGTTTCCTAGGCATTCATACACCTCTATTCACTGCATCTGGATTTCTCCTTCCGCATGAATGATTGCTCACACCCTTTGCTAATTTGTGGGTTTATGCTCCCTTCCAAAATTCACCATCATCAATACAATTCACTGTTCTACATGCCCATGTATTCCTTAGTTTTCTGGGCAATCCAAGGTCAACTTTAAAATCCAAGGAATGTACTCAGTCCATTCTTTCCATTGAATTCTAGAGCACTGTTTTAGCTACCACCCGAACTTCCATATTTATGAGGCTGACATTTCCAACTACCAAGTAATTCACAATTAATGACATCATGGGCAAGATGGACAAGTTTTAAGTTTGAATTCAAATTTCTTGGCAAGACAATTATTGTAAGCCCTCGCCATTTCCCCACAATGTGGTATCATAGTTCATATCAGTTCTTGCATTCCTAATAATCTTCTCAACATTTTCAATTATTAGATAAATATTTACATGCATATCATTTTTATTTTTTCAATTTGGTTTGTCGGAATGATGGTGTTTAAATTCCAATACATTTGACGTCGGATATTTGACGAATTATTCGTCCCTTATCTATCAGTTATGGAATCAATTATCCAACCTAAGTTTCATCTCCTATCCATTGTTTATCCAACTAGGGACATGCGTTAGATATCCAACAACTATTTTTTCCCGTCGGATTGTTCAAACAAGTTTCAATGATGAGCTTGGAAAACGAGGCCCATTAGAGTGAGGACACAAGTTTGTCTAATGTATGACACAAGGCCATCAGATTTTAGTTCATTATGCATAGTGGAAATGTGTCCACTACAACTTGAATTTATCTATTTCTCAATTCCAAACCATGAGCTGTCTTTGATCTAGGGTGAATTGAGGTTCCAATTGGAACTCTCCCGATGACTCTACATGTAGAACATACCAATCAAGAACATGGTTATAATTGTGTACATATATATTAAGAAAAGGGACATGGAAAATATCATGAAATTTTACTATTGGTGGCAAGGCCAACATATGGACCACTGGCCCTATTCTTTCAAGCACTTCAAATGGCCCAAAAAACTATGGTTCCAACTTGCTACATGACCCGGGTATACCTCATAGGTAAACATGTTCCCCAACTTTTAACTCGTTATGCACTCTATGCTGGTCCACATAGCTCTTCCGCATATCTTGAGCCACCTTCAAATTGTGTTTGATAATCATCATTTCTTCTTCCATTTATTTCAACATATCAGGCCTAATGAGGACCCTATCCATTGGATCACTCCATATGATAGGGGTATTGCAACTCCTCCCATAAATTGCTTCAAATGTGTTCATTTTTAGTGATTCTTGGTATCCATTATTGTATGCAAACTCCACAAGTGGAAGGTATTCCTCCGACTTCATTGGATGTTGCATTACATACATTCTCAACATGTCCTCGAGGATCCTATTTGTCCTCTTGGCCTGTCCATCCATTTGTAGATGATAAGTTATGCTAAATGTCAACTCTTTCCATAAATATGTAATTAATTCCTTCCAAAAATTTGAAGTGAACTTGACATCTCTATTCAAGATAATATTATTGGGAACTCCATGCAATATTACAACCTCCTTTATGAAACTTTGAGCCACCTCATTTGTTGATTTAGTGGATTTGACTACTACAAAGTGAGCTAACTTAACTTAATTTTTCAACCACAACAATGATTGCATTATGTTGTTTGGAAGTCCTTATAAACCCAATAAGGAAAATAGGGTACTCCCTTATCTGTTACCCATTTGGTTGAAGATGTTGCTCCCCTATCTCCATAGGGTCAGAGAATGTTGCTCCCCTGATTGTTCTTTGCAGAGTATACCCTAGTTGGCATCACACCCTTAAGAAAGGCTTGATGGGAATTTCATTCCTCGTTTGGCCAATGAGTTGAGAGTTTACTTGGGTTGCACAACCCAAGTTGATTATGATGTAGGTGTTATACCACATGACTGTTGAGAGTCATTGATGGGAAGATCAGTAGGCAAAATGATTAGGTTGAGATTTTCTCCCCTTTTGTGATTCCGGGTTGAGAATGAGCTCCCCAATGAGATTCCAGGGTTGGAGATGTGCTCCCCTCTATGATGAGTTATAATGTTGGTCAGTATGGGTGAAAGTTATTTCTCCCTAATTCTTCTTCTTCTATATCCGAGAAATTTTCAATAGATGGAGTTGAGCAGTGACGACACCATGATGTGAAGATCTATAGGCAGATGTTATCAAGTGGAATTCTTCCTAGTTGAGAGGGAGTGTTAATTTTTGAAACTAGGGTCAAATTCCACTTTGGAAAAGTCATATGGTCGACATTATAATTTCATTAGATTCCTCTTTTCAAGAGGACTCAAAATTGACCTATAGATCACCCCAAGCGGTTAAGCGGAAGTTAGATTTTGAATTATTTTATTTATTAATATGAAATGGAAGAGGTCGGCTGAAGCACATGTGGATTTAGTCAAGTCGGCCTCCACCCCAAGAGGACCCTCACGAAAGCTATAAATAGAAATGACCTCAAGCTCATTCTCACACATTTGTTCAAGAAATTTCTTCTTGCACTCTTTTTCTTGGTTCATCTATTCGATTTTGGCTAGCACAGGTTTGACGAAAGAAGTTTGCGCGGGGTTCAGAATCACATGCGAGAGGCTTGCTCTGATCTAGGGCTTCTGGGCCATAGCCGCAGGCAAAAAACTAATGAAATTGGGCCAAATTTGTGGGCACAACATGGCAAGGTAGTGGCTAGGGTGCCATAGTCGCAGGCAGAGCTTGACAAGGTAATAGCTATGGTTTTGAGGCCGGATCGAGCTGATCCGGGCTAGAGCCACAAGCACAGAGTGTCTTGTCAACCGTCAGGGAGCTATAGCCACAAGCATAATGTCTTGCGGGTGCGGCTAAGGGTTTTTCTGAGCAGATCTAAGTTAAGTCATCTTCAGTTGCTCACACAATGCTTCCAGACTTCATCCGTTCAGTCATAGATGTTTGCGATCCTCAGTTGATAGCATCTTGGATTCAGATCTAGGATTTGACAATTGATATTGGTTGGCTTCAGTGATCTATTAGATCTACGTATTTTGATGTTGTAGATCTGCAAATATGTAGATTTGTTTTGTGTATTTCCGCTGCATATGTATTGGACTCATTGTACTCTCTGCTGAAAACTTTTTATGACGATCTATTGAAGAAGAAGATTTGAAAGGGTTTCCCCCTTGTGGGGTTTTCCCCTGGTCTTGGACTAATTTGTTGTCTCTTATGGATGTGTTGTTGTCTTCTTTATCACTGCATATATTGTTCTATCTTTAGTTACAATTTATGATTGATTACAATGCTAATAATTGGATGCATTGTTTATGAAGAAGTAGTTTGGGCTAAATTAATTGATACAACATAGAACAATCTAAAAATTTAACACCATGTTGATAATCTCTAACGAATGCATTCTCTAACTCAACCTAAACTTGAAGATCAAATACAAAAAACTATACAATATGACTTACAATAAATCTTCTAAAACAAACAAATATTTCAAAAAAAAAGAAGGAATTTTCTTATCATTTGAACAATTAACAAAAATACCAATTATGAACACTTAAACCATCAATTACTATATAAAATATTTTACAAATACATATTTGTATCTTCAACAAATAACCTAAACTTAAATTAAACTAAAATACCAATTATAAACACTTAAATAATCATTTAATATATAAAATATTTTACAAATACATATTTATATCTTCAACCAATAACCTAAACTCAATTTATCAACAATCAAATGCTATTAGTATCCGTGAAGTGTTTACCATCTATAAAACATAATTATAACTATTGGATTAATAAAGCACAAAAATATACACAATATTAAGAACTGTTTTTTAGACTCGGCCCAATATTAAGAAGTTGTCTATTCAGGCAGTGGAATAGCTCGGACAGCAGTTTTAGCTTGGACGACAGTTTTTTTGCTGGAATCCGATCAACTAAAATTCAAAAAATCAGGTAGTTGGAGTGTTTGGAATCCATTTTTGATAGTAGAAATAGATTCAGCACTATCAAAAACCTTTAAGACACTCAAAATACTACAGTTTAACCACTGTAAACAAGATTCTGATAAAATCTTTGCCAAATTTTTCCAAATTCTTTACTAAATTCTAGGCCAAAATGCTTCTTTTTTAAACTACGCACAATATTAATCCAAAAACATACACAATAAAAAAAATAGTAAAACACCTTTTTTTTTCTTCTTCCGAAAGTCGCGATTTCAACATTAATGAAATTAAAATAATTCCTCATGCGAAAATATCCTGTATTGATTCTCTGGTTCCGCATTCGCGATTTTCGTTTCCTTTTAGGTGTTTATTGGGTTTTGAGATTCAGGCCATTGGCCTTTTTTTCCATTTGCTTGATATCGAATTTTATAATATTTTTAGGTTACTTAAATTGTGCAGGATTATTTATTAAATTTTGGTTTTTAATAAATTTATATTAAATTTAAAAAAATTAAAATTAGATATTTAAAAACTCTTTAAATTTTTTTCAAAAAATTACACTAAAAACAATTCTTTTTACCATTTTTTATTTTACTAAATTTCAGCTAAAAAACTGCCATCCAGACTATTCTGTATGCTAAATAGACAACTCCAAAAAGAGCAATAACTTGATATACATATGTCAATTTGCACATTGTTTTGCAATACATATTCAATTCCAAACTTGAAATTTAATTTCGTAACTTGTAGGTTAATTCTATACTCCAAGGGATGTTGGAATTTGTTTTTGATATAAATTAAAGATATTAAATAGATGTGTTTTTTTTTAAATAAATCTAGGAGAACTTTTATCCTAAGTGTAAATGGTTAAAATTTTATGTTAAGTGTGAAAAAGTTAAAATTTTATATTTTTAGATTTTAAAGATGTATGAATTTCTCTAACATTTTCATATTATATCTATATTTGTTTGGAAAATTTTCATTTAGTGTTACTGAACTTAATTATAATGATGTTTTTCCAACTTTAATTTTGATCTTTGATTTTATAAAAAATGAGATTTTCTGGGTAATGGAGATGTAGCATAGCTTTTTCAAACTTTTATGAAAGATAATTTTATAGGATTTTATTTTTAGTTTGGAGTTCATTTATTATTATTTGGTTATTTCAATTATTTTTTTTAAGTTAGTAATTTAGTACAATTTTTTTATGATACAAATTTTATTTTTTCAATACAATTTTTTTAATGAGTTGTCCATACAAATTTTATTTTATGACAAAGATGTCTGTATGGGAATCACTTTCAAGAGTATTGGCTAGCTTGTTAATTTAAATTGTCAAACTAAAGATCCAAATTTGATTAAGAATCATCATACAACCTTAATTTCTAAACTTCGTGGACCACTTGAATTTTGCAAATGAAAGCGTTGTATTTAAATTTTATAGAAAAATAAAAAAAGAATACAAATCAAAATGTTAGTTATATGCATTTAAATTTTCTATCAAAAAGAAAATTGAAACAAAATAAAATGCAATAAAGTCTATATAAGACAGCTACCCATATTAATTATATTTGTGAAAACATGGAAATATTCTTTGCAAATAGTTTAACGAAATTTAAAGATGGAGCGTAATTTTTGTGATCTAACATATAAAATAATGGTATACAATGAGCCAATACCTTCTTTTTGCAATTTCCGGGAAAGTTTTCCATAATAAGAAAGTTTGTATTTTTTTCCAGTTATTTAGAATTGTCTGATTTGGTGAAGAAGAATCTCGTGAATGCGATAAGGCCTAGAAGGCATATTATGATGATCCCCCTTGTATCTCTCGATACTTGGTAGGGGATTTAGGTCCAAAGTTGCTAACGAGAAGTTGAAATGGTGAAGAAGAATCTCGTGAAGGTGGTAAAAATAGAAGGCATATTATGATGAGCCCCTTTGTATCTCTCGATACTTGGTAAGGGATTTAGGTCCAAAGTTACTAATGAAGAGCTCAAATTCACTCATTCCCACTGGGCATAGGTAGCTTAGTGGCCAAATTATAGTGCATCTTTCCTTATAGGTCATGGGTGCATGAACAATTGCACCTAGAGGCGATTTCCAATGGATGTTGGAAGGGTCATTAGTTTCTTTAGGACATAGCCCCAATACCGCTCATTACAACCCTCTTCTATACCTTGGTTGTCGCTAGTTTCTTCAAGACATAGCCCCAATACCACTCATTACAACCCTCTTCTATACCTTGGTTGTCGCTAGTTTCTTCAAGACATAGCCCCAATATCGCTCATTATAACCCTCTTCTATAGCTTGGTTGTTTTTTTGCTGCTGTAAACATCACCAGTATTTTCTGGACGTGACCCTAGTACAACTCGTTATAACCCTCTTCCATAGTTTGGTTACTTGAAACGTCATCAATATTTCGCAACATGGCCCCAATACTGCTAGTTATAACCCTTTTCCATACCTTGGTTGGTTTTTTGGATGGTGGAAATGTCATCAGTATTTTTGGAACTTGGCTCTAGTATCCTTGTAAAAGCCTTCATAAGGCCTAGTTACTCATTGAGTGGAAGAATGTTAAGCCCTTGTAGTTTTTGTTCACACATGAAAACCTATTATCAAAACTCTTTCTTTTTTTATTGTTTCACACATTAAGATTTTAAAGGAAAATTAACCATTTTATTTTTCACTTTGTCTTATGTGAGTATAATTTGGTTTCCTTATCATCCTATGTTGTATTCTTCACACTTACTAGGGCATGCATGCTTTCATATCTATGTGCATATATAGAAGTTGCACATATATACAAGTCTTTTATATAGTGATGACATGCATCCAAGTTGGACAATTCTAAAAGCAAAAAGAAAGAAAGTATTGACTCATTGTATACCATTATATTTTGGATATGTTAGATTTAACCACAAAAATTACACTCCGTCATTAAATTTCCTTAAATGATTTGCAAAGAATATTTCCATGTTTTCACAAATGTAAATTAATGTTGGTAGATGTCTTATATAGACTTCATTGCATTTTATTTTGTTTCAATTTTCTTTTTGATAGAGAATTTAAATGCAGACAACTAACATTCTTGCAACATTTCATTTGCAAAATTTCAGTGATTTATGAACTACTTCAACAACTAGAGAAGTTTAGAAATTAAGGTTGTGTGATGATTATTAATCAAATTTGAATTTTTAGTTTGACAATTTAAATTAACGAGCTAGCCAATACTCTTGAAAGTGATTCCCATTCACACATCTGTGTCATAAAATAAAATTTGTATGACAACCCATTAAAAAAGTTATATTGAAAAAATAAAATTTGTATAAACAACCTATAAAAAAAAATTGTACTAAATTACTAACATTGAAGTAACCCAATAATAATAAATGAACTCCAAACTAAAAATATAATTCTATACAATTCCCTTTCATAAAGAGATATAAGGAAATAGAACTCCTCAATCTTCACTTCAAAATTTTTTCCGCTAAAGCTCGTGCACCCCCATTTCAAAATTTTTCTTGCGCGCATGACTGCTGAGTGTCAACTCCTCAATCTTCTTTTCATTTCATTTTCAAAAATTTTACCATAACTACTTAGTTTGAACTCCTCTGCGGGATGATGGGACACCTGGCGTTAGGAGGGGGGGTGCAGAGTGGCGGATGGTGGTGGAGCCGAAAAAACGGGAATTGCGAAAAACAAGGGCGAGCCTTATTTTCTTGTTTATAGGTCATTTAATGCAGTGGGACAGATATTATTTACCATTAGATTTAAAGTCATTTAAATCTAACTGTAGACAATATCTGCCACACAGCATTAAATGATCTATAGACAAGGAAATAAGCTTTCCCCATTAAAAGGGATCTGGCTCTGGCCGGACCAGGGTTGCGGAGTTGTCAAATCCCCTCCAATGTGTTTCATGAATAGTTGTCAAATCTCCTCCAATGTGTTTCATGAATAGTTTTTCTTCAGTTAATTTTTGTCAAAATGTTTATTTTTTATTTAAAAAAATTAGTTATAAAAATGTTTAAATAGTTTTTACAAAAAACACTCAAAACTTTTTTAAAATAAATTATTATAATGTAAAATTTTCAAAATTTTTAACAAATTTTATTTTTTTAATTAAAATGACAAAATTTCTACTATTTTCCAAACAAAATTGTAACTTGCTATTTTTTTAATTTTTTAAAAATAATTTTCTCAAATCAACTTAGTACTGAAAATATCATTCATACTTGCACACAGTGGGCCGATGACAGATGTACAATAAAAGCATCCATGCTCACAAGTGCCCCCATAATCATTAATTTATTATAATATCATTCTTCAAATTTCTATGATTTTCAAAACAAAAAAGCAATCTAATTAAACCACGGCAATAAAAAAAACCAGCTTACTATAAATAAATATGGAACTACCTTTGCTGATGCCGTGGTTGGTGGGATTGTCAAAATGGCCTTAAGAACAACTACCTGAAAATAACTACCCAAAAAACAGCGAAAATAAGTAGGGGAGGGGTAAGCACTTAGAACTTTGCTATTTCCCTTTGCTTGGGGGAACAGTTTTCGAGCCATCGGTAGAAAAACAGAGAAAAGTGGATGTAATTGAGTGAGGAGGTTTGTAATTAATAATTTTAAAATAATATATTACTTTATAAGGATTTTAATTTTTTCCTAATTTATAGTGAATATGTGTTTAATTTTTTTTTAAATAATTGAGTAGTTTGTAAGGATTTTAATTTTTTAAGTTAGATATAATTATAATTTAATAATTTTTTTTTTTTTTTTTTTTTTTTTATTTATGCTTGGATATGATTTTATTAGAAAGAAAAGGTTATGGGTCTAACCCTAAAGGTTATGGGTCTTTGTCGAGAGATCTATCTACTGCATCTAACAGTCAATAAGGACTTTCAAGGCATCTGGACGGAGCTTATGTTGTTTACAATGATCTGCCCTTTCATAAGCGAGCTGCCTTTGTTTGCCATCTCATCTGCTTCATTGTTTGACGTTCTCAAAATGTGATGAAGTTTACACTTGTCAAAGTCTCGGAGGACTCTCTTCAATCTGTCCAGAATTTTGTTGAGGCTGGCATTGTCGAACGGCGTCTCCATGTTTATATGTTTTATTATCAGTTCTGAATCACCGAAGACTTGGAGCACTTTGATTCCCTTATCTCTTGCCATAAGACAAGCTTTTAGGAGCCCAAGGATCTCTGCGTGATTGTTGGATTTCTTGCCAAGTCCCCAGCAGAACCAATCTTTGGAAAACCCACCAGGAGAGTAAATAACTCCACCCGCACCAGCAGCACCCGGATTCCCCTTGGATGCCCCGTCGAAAAAGATAGTGGAAATGTTTTGGGACCTCCACCAATTTTGAAAAAAAACATCCTCGTCTCTTATGCGCCATTCAGGATTGTCACCTTGCGGGGGTTGTAGGTACTTGCGAGGATGGGGCGCAAGCATACCAAGCCAGCGCTTTTCATCGGGAAGTAGCAAATGATCTTCTTTAAAATACTGAATTTGAGCCGCTTCCAGGAGAAAGGATTTAGCTTTTGCAGCGACTTGCAGAGGGGTATAAAGCAGCTCTGTAAAAATCTTCTAATTGCGGGCCAACCAGATCTGCCAGCATACATATTTTGGGAGCGCTATCCAGATTCTACGCCAGAAAGATTTGGAAGGGATTCGATGGGGATAGTGTTGACTCCAAGAGGCAAAGAGGTCTGCTACTGAGTTCTGCAAGGGGGATGGAATCTGCAAGTCCTGAAGCGTGAGAACCCAAACCTCTTCAGCAAATCTGCACTCCATGAAAAGATGCTGGGCAGTTTCGGAATTGTTACAGCATAACACACATATGTGAGGCCCCGCTATTTTCCTTTTTTCCAGATTATCCCCCGTAAGCTGCTTGTTATGGACCAAGGTCCAGAAGAAGAAGTTTACTTTTGGAAGGGAAAGCGGCTCCCACACATTCTTCCAAAACTCCTTAGTTTGACTACAGTTCCTTATGACCTGTAAAGCATTATACCCAGCTGTGGTGGTATAGACTCCAGACTGTCCCCAACCCCAACTATCTTTTTTGGATCTGCAAACAGGTGCAGCATCATCCAACAGGTCGACTAGCAGTGCTTGTTGATGGGAAAACCGTGCTGGCACTCTGTGGAAATCCCATCCGTTCCAATCTCCACGCTGATCCCAGGTCGAGATATCATACAGTCTGTTTACACCTGCGCGCTCCAGCCAATTCCTGAGGTCTGCAATGTCTTCCATCTAAGCAAGTGGCTCACTTCCCATTATACTGTCATTCCATAGATGCGTACGCTTGCCGTTCCCTGGAATCCTGTAGATTAATTTTTTGAAAAAATTGCTGCTTTTACAACATAACTTCCAGACCAGCGTGCTATTGGGTGCACTAGCTGTCTGTAGGTTGGAGAGCGCACTAGTGGGACCGTACTTTGAGCACAGGGTAACACTGATTGGATGAGAGGGTTCGTTGAACATCTTCCACAAAATCTTTCCTCCCAAAGCAAGATTGACAAGCATGGGTTCTCTAATTTGCAGTCCTCCTTCAGACAATGGCTTTTTAACCACATCCCAGTTAACCAGATGCATTTTTCTCTCATTGCCTTTCCCTCCCTGCCAAAGAAAATCTCTGAGCAGCTTGGAGATCTGCTCCATCACCCTTCTTGGAGCAAGGAGGAAAGCTGCCTGGAAGATTGGGAGAGTAGACAGCACCGTTTTAATTAAGATTACTTTACCTCCCTTAGTTAGCCAGTTGCCTCCCCACGCAGCAATTTTGGATTTAATTTTTGAGATTATGACGCTCCATAACGACCTCTTGTTTACTCCAGAAGTTATGGGAAGGCCAAGATATTTAAACCTGTCCCAGTTTGCCTGACCTTTAAACCCAAGAAGAGCAGAGATTGCAGTAAGTTCATTCTGATCTATGTTCCAGCTATATATTTCGCTCTTACTCTCGTTAACCAAGGCACCTGAAACTCTGTAGTACTTTCTGAGGACTGAGTCGAAAGCTCTGGCTATTCTGATGGAGGCTCCTCCAAGTAGGAGAGAATCATCGGCGAAGAGAGCATGGTTCAAAGGTTCAGCTCCATTTGAAGGTTTGAGGCCCGGAATATGTCCTGCTATTCTTTCAGCAGTAAGCTTACGACTGAGGGAGTCTGCCATTATGATATACAGGAAGGGGGAGAGAGGGCAACCCTGCCTGATACCTCTCTGAGCTTGGAAGAAGTTAGCGGGTCTGCCATTAACTAACGGAGCAATCCATGGACTGTCAATGCAGGCTTTTATTAAATGGACAAAATGTATCGAAAAACCAAAGGAGAGCAGGACCTTAGATAGGAAGCTATGATTAACTCTATCAAAGGCGTTAGCCATATCTAGTTTAATCAACATACCTTTCTCCTTTCGTTGCTTACTTGAGTGTATTGTCTCCTGAAATTGGATCACGTTGTCCAGAATGTGCCTACCCTCCACGAAGCCACCTTGGTTGCTGGAGATCAGTTTTTTTAACAATGGCTTGATCCGACTCACCAGAAGTTTTGCCAGGATTTTATAAGAAGCATTGCACAGCGAGATAGGTCTGAATCTAGCAAAGGAGTCAGGATGGTGTCCTTAGGAATTAAAGCCAGATAAGTGGACTTGGTTCCTCCACCAATCTTGGCTTTCTGCATGAATCCTCTTGTCATTTTAAGCAGATCTGCCTTGATAATGTGCCAGCAGGATTTGTAGAAGTGGATTGTGAACCCATCCGGCCCAGGAGCCTTATCTGATTCCATAGACCATATAACTTGTATGATTTCCTCCTCAGTAATGGGTCTGCAGAGATTTAAGTTGTCTTCAGGACTGATAAGGGAGGGAACACAGGAGAGAAAGTCATCCACCTCCTCGTCATTGCTTTGAGTTTCTTCTCTGAACAAGTTCCTGTAGTGGTTTTCAGCAGCGGCTTTAACTTGATTGAATCCTTTACAAACTTGACCCTCGGCTGTTTTGATTTCTGCTATGTAGTTCTTCGACAGTCTAGCTCTATATTGCCGGTGGAAGAAGGGAGTGTTCCGATCCCCGGCCTTCAACCAAAGGCTTCTGGATTTAAGCCTCCAGTATTCTTCTTCCTTACGAAAAGTTTGGTACGTTGCTCTTTGTGCTTTTACTTCCTCCTCGAGCAACTCAGATGTGATATCTCTGTTTTCCATATCAGTTTGCAGATCCGACAAAGACTGCACAGCCTCCTTTCTCTGATTGATGGGGTTGATATCCGATGCTTTTATCCAGTCCTTCAGAGCTTGCTTTGTAGCTTTCAGCTTTTGCTCCCATACGTAGCTGGAGGATCCGGAGATTGGCTTGACCCATGCTGCCTTGACAGTCTCCAAGAATCCATCTCTCTCGATCCAGAGAGGGTTGAATCGAAAAGGAAGCGGACCCAAGTCTTCTTCATCTTCCAAATGGAGTTGGATGGGTTTATGGTCTGAGGAGAGCTTGGGCAGAATTTTGGTGGTTATTTTCTTGTTCATCATAATGGAGCTTTGAACCAAGAAACGGTCTAAACGAGCAGAAATGTGCTCCGCACCAACCCGATTATTAGTCCAAGTGTAAATGCCACGAATGGGCCTGAAATCAAGAAGGTCCCAGAGCTGGGTGATCTCCTCAACCTTGGCCAACATAGGGTCACTGGAGCTTATCCCCCCCCTCTTTTCTTTTGCTTTCAGAACAATATTCAGATCCCCGGCTAGTATGATATTGCTGGGATTGGTCTGTTCAAGAAAGGCCTCAAGTGTATCCCAACATTCTCGCTTTTCAGAATAAGTCACTGGAACATAGAGATTGAAGAGAGAGATGGTCAACTTACTTGCCTTATGCTTCAGCTCCGTGTATATCCAGTGCTGGGTTTCATGGGACCTAAGCAGCTGAAAGAGGTCATCCATCCAAAGTGTTGCCAGCCTTCCAGAGGTTCCCCTTGAGTTGACTGCTTTTCCTGCTTTTTTGTTCCACTTTGTTCTACCTAACTCTAGAAGGGCCTGCCCTTCTATTTTGGTCTCCTGGAGCATAAGAATGTCTGAGGGGTCTGCTTTCAGTAGGTCCCTGACTGCTTCTATTCTAGAGGAGTTCCCCAGACCTCTACAGTTCCAAGAGACGAGATTCATTATTTACAAAGAGGGGGATTGGGGCCTCCCTTGGAAGGCCTTGGTCTGATATTTCGCCCAATAGACATTTCTATTGTGGATTGACTTCCTTGAATCTTGAGTCTTTCTGCCTCTTCTTCCCTCTTCTCTTTACGAGATTTCCTTCCTGCTTTTTTGGAAGGGCGCGCGTAGAATTCATCTTCGGAAGAACTAGAACTAACCACTGGTTTTTTCCTTGCTATTTCTGCGTAGGAAGGATTAGTGGGAGAGCCTTGATTTTCCTCCAGCTGAATTGTTTCCTCTCTCTCTTTATTTGAAGGGGAAGGGGCCGGCTGTTCCTCGTTCTCCTGATTTAGGTTGGCTTGTATGTCCTGCTCTCCTTCTGGTGCATTTGGAGGAGCTTCCGCTTCTTGGTTGCTTTTGGTGCTTGGTTGACCTCCAGTCATATTTCCTTTGCCTGCGCCTTTTTTTGAGCTAGTGTTTTTTTGGACTAGGGTCCATTGCTCCCCATTTTGTTTATCCGCCTGTTCCTCCGACTTCTTCTTACAGTGCTTTGCGAAGTGACCGTGCCCATGGCAGTGCCTACATTTAAAGGGCAGCTGTTCATAGTCCAGCTCTTGGACATGCGTCCACCCAGCAACGGTGAGCTTGATTGCTTCCGGTAATCCTTCTTCGAGATCTACTTCTACGCAGATGCGGGCACATGAGTACTGATCCTTTCTTACCGCCTGATCTATGTATTTTCCCAAAGCATTTCCTATGGTCTGGAGAGAATTTGGATTCCAACAGTGGAGAGGCAAGTGAGGGAGTCTAACCCAAACCGGGACAGCCGAGGGAACATCCTGAGTGGGGTTGAAGTCAGGGGACCATTTGTTTAGGTAAAGGCCCTGAGGGCCCATAAAGTATGGCCCGTTTCTGAAGATTAATCCTTTGTCTTCCTGGTTTTCAAAGACAAACACAAAGAAACCCTTACCTACGAAGTAACTATTGACTCCCTCCTTGATCAGAGGCTTCCAGTTCCTTTGAGTCCAATCCTCAACCGATTTGGGAGAGGGCCAGAGGCCCGTGAACTGGCCTATGAGACCCCTCTCCGCCAGATTCAGAGCCGATTTGCAGG
The DNA here is from genome assembly GCA_034641835.2 of Pinus albicaulis. Classification (NCBI taxonomy): domain Eukaryota; kingdom Viridiplantae; phylum Streptophyta; class Pinopsida; order Pinales; family Pinaceae; genus Pinus; species Pinus albicaulis. The sequence continues at coordinate 109,811 of JAXQQM020080761.1, forward strand.
TGTCTCCTTCGGGGAGAGCCACTGTGGGGATTGAGTCCAGTTTTTTCACAAATTTCTGCTGGGACTGAGAAGGAGGGCGTTTGGGAGCATTCGCAATCATTACCCTAAAAGCCGTAACCTCCGGAGGCGGAGGGGGATCTGGGGTCCTGCGGTCTTCCATGGTAAGATACGTACGCAGCAGGCCGAAGTAGGACACAAGGCAAGCGAAGCAGTATGTTGGAGGCGCGGCCGACGAGCGCGTGTCGAGGAGGGCGCGAGAGGGAGCGAGAGGAGGGAGGAGCTAGCGCGGGAGTGGACCGTCAACAGGAACAGAGAGATGTTTATTTTCAAATAATTAATTGAGTTAATTTGATTTAAGTAACAATTCTATCTATTATATTTTTATGGTTTTCTAATTTATAGTGAATATATGTTTTAAATAATTTAATAATTTCGAGTTTATTTAATGAATTATTTTTGAATTTATGTAATGATTTATTTTCAAATAATTAATTGAGTTAATTTGATTTGAGTAACAATTCTATTTATTATATTTTTGTATGGTTTTTTTATTCAGCCATTAAAGTACACCATAAATTAAAATTTGAAAAATATAAATAATCTTTTTTCTTTTAATATTTTCAATAGTTAGCCACTCTTTTTTCCTTTTTCCACAATCCCAAAATACTCAGCCTTGCTTGCGGGCTACCTACCAAACACATGAATAAGTATCACATTTAGAAAGGTATGTACCAACATAACAACCTCACAACAACATAACAACCTCACACATTGGCATTATTGATTAAATCTATCATTTCATTAAATGTTGATAAAACAACTTTGTCATAGCATTGACTAGCGTAATTTATAATATTTAACATTGCAAAAGTAAACATTTCAATATGGATAACTACCTCATATATTTTATGTCATTATTTCTAGATATTGTTGCTTTATTCATGCATAATTTTTAAACATGAGTAGTGATTTTTAATTCTTAAGCTTTGCTAGAAAATTATTCAAAATTAAAATCTTTAAAAATATTTGATACTTAGGTAAATAGTATATTTTATATTAGTTACTTCCCATCATAATTTAAGTCTTTGCATAAACATGAATAAGAATGGAGAAAAGTAATAGGGTGAATCATGAAGACAAGCATAATCATCATAAAGGGAAAAAAATCAGACGCTGTGCCATGGGTTTCAATGTCAAAGTGGGGAAGCCACAAGAGGACCAAGTCGGCCATGGCTTCTGATATGTGAGGAAGTAGGGGGAGACGAACCTAAAGGAGAAACCATGAGGGTACTCATATTGTTCATTTAACAAGGCACTAATATTGGTGAAACCTTGAAATTCACATGGAACAACAAAAGTTTACTCACATGTTTTTATGGTAGAACATATTTTTTTTGGTATAGCTTAATATTTTATTTTATTGCCTAAAAATTGGAAGGAAAAATGTTTATAGTGAGATACTTTGTTTTACAAATTGTAAAAATTATTATTATAATATTATTATATTTCTAATAAATCTATTGATATTCAAATCCCAACTCCAATAAAAAACACTCTTTGATTTTTGGTAAGGATATTTCAAAAGTATTTAATTTGAGTTAAAAAAAAAGGTCATGAGCTAGATTATTTTGGTTGAATCATAAAAATATTTAATTTGTTTTTTTTTTTTTTTTAATGTTTTTTGGTTTACTAGTAAATGATGATGAAAATATCAACCCTAGGTAGATGATTTCCAAATGATTCCCATCAATGTTTTCTATTCATAATTGTAAACAATAAGGTTGTCTATGCTTATGAGTGGAAATATGTTCCACTTACCTTTTAGGTGGAAAATTATTTTGTTGGTAGTGTAAAACATTAGGTGAATACCATACTAAAGAGTTCATACTAAAGCTCCATGCATATGTGGGTCCATTAGATGATATAAAATTATAAAATTTTCCATTGTTGGTAATATAAGAACCATCCTTTGAATAACTTCCACATATTATATTGTAAGTGACAAGAAGATCACATTTTTCATTGCTAAGAAAAGTGTGCATATGGCACCACGATTCTTTGATATGTATAGACAAACTATGAGACTCCATGAAGACGAGCCACTGTATTGTTTCTGAGTTACTTCACATCTGCATATGTAGATTACTATGCACTATGATATAACTTATGGCAACTGGTTGTGGTACATTAAGTAGAGATCTCTTTAAGCAAACAATGTCATCCAAAACCTACTATTGAAGAAACCAATATACAACAATAGTAGGATAACCACTCATCCTACTCATATGCCATAGGAGAAGGTGAACCACTCATCTTATGCATATGCCATCAGTAGGAGAAGGTGAATCACTTACCCTACACACATGTGACCGCAATCGTAGGGGAAAGTGAGCCACTCACCCTACACACATGTCAACCACCATGGGATATCACAGGGGAAGGTGAACCACCTGTACAAAACGCGCCAATAGGGAAAGGTGAAACACTCACCCTATGGTCGTTCATAACTCAATAAGTACCCCAAGCCCCTAGGAGTTCCCAAAGCTCAATGTTCAATCTCGACCAAGGATCCCTTCATATAATGAATAGTTCCAAGCTGTTTTTTGAAAGTCAAGGCAAGATCAATGGGAGCCGCATAGCTTCATTCAATAACATATAGATGTGTACATAACAAACATATTGATTTACAACAGAAATATTGACATCACTCAGTAATCCTCTGCTTTTTTCGTATTAACGATTGCAAAATGATGTCTGGCAGGATCAGTGCATAAATGTTACAAGTTAGCATCTTCCATATTCATCGAGTTAGAATTAAGGTAAGAAGGGCCATTCATTTCCGATAGTCCAACAACAGGAGCGCGGAGCCTGTGCCACTTCCATTAATCCTTCCCAGCCAGCTCCGCGATGGTCAGTCTCTCACTTCATCTCGAAGGAACTAACTCAAGGGGATTATTTCAGATCTTCGATTCTACATCGCAGGATCCGGGCTAAAATAATTTTTTCTCTTTATTAATATTTCACAAAGCATGTCATTTTGTCGGTACAAGATTATGTGGAAGAAATGCAACAACGTCGAAATATCCTTTAGGCAACAAGAAATTTTTCTTGCAAGATGCATCAACATTCAACCCAGCGGGCCCCCTCATGGTTCGTATGGTAGAACTTTCCTTTCCTCTCTTTTTTGTCTGGTCTCTTTGAATGACATAGATAGTGCCTGAGGTTGGTGGTGCACTTCTGTTAGAAATCAATGTGAATTTTGCTGGAAACAATGCAGGTAGGTAGGTAGGGTTTGATGACATTGGCCTTTACCTGCTTTATTGTTCTTAGTATAATCCATTTTGCGGCTATTGACCCTCCTTTTCGCGGATGAAACAATAATTATGTTGGCCCAAATCTGTTCTTGGCGCTAAAATGTCTGGAATTAATTTCTACGATGAAAACTCTTATGCTTTAAAACCTACTAATTCAATATCCATGAGATAAACTTATTTACAAGTAAAGATATTTGTTTTTGCAAATAATTTTGGGTTTTGGAGCAACTACAGTTCATCATTGTTGCCTTTTTGTACACGATCCTTCGGTTTGGATTTCATTTGGGGCAAATTACACCCATTATTTCTGCAAGATAAGGCACATGGCCCTAGGTTTGGCTTTTCTTTGGGGAAAATTTGATCCGTTATTTGTGCAAGATAATGCATGTGACTGTGGGTTTTGGCTACTTTTTTGGGGTTAAAATATTTTATTGTTTTGCATATTTCACAACTATTGCGCAAGATAATGCATGTGACCATGGGTTTTCGTTGTTTTTTTGGGGTTAAAACAATTTATTGTTTTTCATCTTTCAAAACTGACCTTGTGTTAGAATATTATATATTACAGAGCAATGCAACACATAAAATTTGCAAAAAACACAAGCACACAAAACACATAAAACTAGAGATACACATATATACCCCAGTTTGGGCTACGTCCACCTCGAACAACCAGTTCTTCCTTTATGTTATCCAGCAAAATGAAGAGACACAACCTACAGCAGATCCACTGTAATATCCTCTGTTCTCTCTCACAGTTTCCCTATCTGTTTCTCACTCTGAGAATACACATACAATACACAGTCGCAATATATTGACCTCATACAAGCGAGGGGTTGCCTTCTAGGGCAAAAAAGCCTAAACTAAACATAACTTCTACCGTCAGATCATCCACCTAATGAATGGCCCAGATTGACTAGAAATTACTATACTTTTACAAGGCAATTTTACATCTGTTTTTAGCTTCGGGGGCGCTGCCCCCGAAACCCCCCGCCAAGGAGGGGCTCCATAAAGTCGCAGTCGCCCCCCCTGGACCCCCCAAGCAGTGTTTAATTTTGGGCGGCGTTGCCGCCCCATTAAGGTACATGGGTCCAACACTGTGATACAAAATAAACAAGATAATTAGGATCCACATCCAACACCTTGCACACCATTCAACTTAGATTTGGCACATATTTTATACAAGTTCCTCTCAACTTCAATCTCTAATTTTGACTCTCACAATTGCTCTTTGCATACTAGAAAATTCTTAAGAGAGACTTACTCTCTCATGCTTTCAAAATTTCTACTATGAAAATAATGTCATAGAGCACTCTATCTTTATTAAGCACTGAAATTAGACAATTTGACCATCTTTGTAATACACTCATGCAAAGACTCACAACCATGGCTTTAATACCACATGTTATGAATTAAAGATAAATATAATAAATCAATTTTAGTAAAATATATATCCACAACATATAAATCATGACACACGGTCTTGGAAATCGTAAATAAAAAAATCATATCATAATAGATCTATCACTCTTGGTCAAAATACATCTTACAACGGAGGATTTGAAACCTATTTATAGGCTTAATTACATGCACTATTATAGATAATATACCACATGTCACAAAAATCATGTATCTGAAAACCACATACTGTAGATCCAACAGCTTTGACTCTATGATTGATTCATATATATATATATATATATATATATATATATATATAGAGAGAGAGAGAGAGAGAGAGAGAGTGTAAATCCATCTTAATTCTAATGTATATAGAATCAAATCCCTTGAGATGCAATTATCTCCTCAAGTTTTATACTTTAATAAAGACTTACAAATTGAAAGATTTGATCCCTCTCAATGCATTATAAATCTAGAGTTGAGATAGATTTATCCTTGTAATTTTACATTTATATTTCTAATAACATTGAATCATCAAAAATTATTTTCCTAATATAAACTTGATTTATGAAATTTAAATTTCCAACACAAAATTTACAAAAATGCTATCTATCTATCTATCTCTCTATTCATTTTCTCATTTTCTTTTGACATTAAAGTGCACAATCATATTATTTTATTTAAAATAATACCACCAAAAGCTTTCAAAACCATTACAACATATAATATAAATTAATATTATCATATAACAAAACAAACATAAAAGACAATCCTTTATTTTCATATTAAAACCTACATGTTCTTTAAAAGGAATTTAAATTTGATTGCTTTAAAAAAGCTTCAAACAAAGTGCCCATGGAACAAGTCCAATGCTTCCATGCTTGGAGGACTAGGGGAAAAATATAATTAGCATCATAATTGCAATGTATTCATTATGGAAGGATAATTCCAAATTATTAAACACTTCCGTGGTTCGGTTAGAACCGTTAATGACAAAAACAACAGAGGTTATGATAGTTGGACATTGATCTTTATGATGGTTGCAGAATTAGTTTAAAAATAATTATAAAAATTAATTGTAATTTAATTCTAGATTAGTGGGTGTTTATCAGCGAATTTTCAAAAGACTTACCTGAAATTCCCAAAGCCACAAGGAATGTTTTTAAAAGAGTAATATGGGGTCTATATCCTTTAGTAGATCTGTGTCCTTCCAACTAACAAACCGGGAAAAGATTCAAGAATATGCAATGGAGTGGTTTGAGGGCAATGGTTTTGTTTGAGAAAAAAAGAGTTGGCTACTTAAGTGTGAATCTTGGAAGGGAAAAGATTATCATGTTATTTGCATCCATAAATAAACATATTTTTGTCAATTCGTCCCCGAATCAATAGTCTGCTTACCCTGAGTACAACATGAGCATGACCACTCAATAATATGAAAAATGCATCCAACTGCTTCATTATTTCACACATGTGAATTTGACTAGGTTTGGAAACATTGGTCATGCCATCAAATAAAAACGCAACATTGACACATCTAAAATGTTTTCTTGCCATCTGTTTTGTTAGAGTTTTAATCCAATCCAGGTCTGTTAATTGTTTCCTTCTCAAATGCTATATACAACTTACAACTTCCTTGATATTCAAATTTCACCATAGAAGTTTCCAATATAGTTTTGTCATTCAACTTGGTTTGAAAAGAATCCCTTGAAACTCAACTTTTTTTTTTAATAAAATTAGAATTGAGATAACTTGGCAACACCCCATGCAGTTACATTATACATATTGTTCACAAAGAGGAGTCACAGTACAATGTTCAAATAGTAACCAACTTGGTTTCGGTTACCAATTCCAACAAGCTTGCACGTGAGGGGTATGGAACTTGGGATTCGTTGAAGACAATTTCAAGTTTGAGTAGTTTCTTATTTTCTTGTTGGACTGGTTCTAGAGGTCCTTGAAAACTATTAAGACTCTCACTTGAAAAAATTAGAGGAAACTGAACAAGTTAAGTGAAGACCACTATAAGTAGAATAATTTATTTTGCTCCAAGAAACTTGGTTTTGAGGTGATAACCATATACAATTGAAAAATATAGTAGGTAATCAACTTATAATGCCACGATCATCTCCACATAGGATGATATCTGAAACATTGAGTGCTCACAATCAGCCTAAATGAACGATCTTACACTCATCTCATGAAAGGAAATAGCCATAGAAACCCTTTTTTCCTTTTTCCACAAGCCCAAAATGCTTAGCCTTGCTTAAGGGTTACCAGACATATGAATAAGTATCACATTTAGAGATTTCAATGGTTGTTGTTGTATGTAACAACAACATATTAAGCTCACACATTGGCATTATTGATTAAATCAATCATTTCATCAAATGCTGATAAAACAACATTGTCAAATGTAATTTATAATATTTAACATTGTAACTATAAGTATTTCAATATGGATAACTACTTCCTATATTTTATGTCATAATTTCTAGATATTGTTGTTATATCCGTGCATGATTTTTAAATAGGTGTAATGATTTTTTATTCTTATGCTTTGCAAGAAAATCATTCAAAATTTAAATTTTTAAAAAATATTTGATACTAAATATATTTTCGATCAATTACTTCAAGAATAAGAGGTAAATAAGGATGTTGTCGGGGAAAAGTATTTGAGTGAATCATGAGAACACACATAATCGTCATAAAGGGAAACAAATCAAAAGATCTGTGTTCATGGATAGTCGGCACACTACTAGACCTGCAAGACCTGTAGAGAGATGTCAGACTGGGGAAGTGCATGTGAAAGACAAGCCACAAGAGGACCAAGTCAGCCATGGCTTAAGATGTGAGAGTGGGGAAGCGAACATGAAGGACAAGCCATCCATGTACTCATATTGTTTGTTTAAATACAGTTTTTGATGTGGGAGAAGCTCTCTGCAATCAAAGCAATCTGTGAAGCTTTGTTTATATTGAATGAATGTGTGTTTTCTTTGAATCATATGCTAGTATGAGAAAGAGCACCTAAAATCTTAACAAGTGAAAATCCCTGTAGGGTTTTTCCATTTATAAATCTTGTTTATGGAAACATTTTTTTGTGGAGGGCATGTACTACCTTGATTTATCTCTGTTAAATGGAGTTCAAATTATAGTTGCAGATATGATTATGGCAATGGAAGGGTTAACGCAAGCAGACGTACTAGGTGCCAAAAGCATTTGAAGAACCCTCATACACTGGCAGAAAACACAAGTAGAGGTTTCAGGAAGAGGAAAATTAGTTTTGGTATATTTTCTCGACATGCCAAAGACAATATTTCGATGTATATGGTTTCAATTATGACAGAGTGGCTAGAACAAATTGGAACATAAAATCCAGGCACCAGGGAGTACTTGCAACATGATTTCCTTATCAACCTTAGATTCTCCATTACAAATATTGGCCATAGGAGTCTTCTACTGGTTCAACGCTACCAGGTTCTTCAAAGTTTAATAAATAAAAAATTGGTGGTATCAAATTCAACACAATGGAAGATAATTCCCAGAGGCAAGTACAAACCATCAACAACGCATCGATTAGTAAAAAATTGTGATGGAGATAAGTCATCTGTGATGAGAAAATTGGGAAGAAGTACTAATATAACAAGGCCCCTATCAGTCCTTACCTCATGGTGAAAGTTGCAGAAGAACATTTCCATCAAAGCTAGTTTCAAGATTGATTCATTTATCAAAAAGAGGAAAGCACTTGAAGGAATTTTTATCCAAGGAACAATTCGACGTTTTTTATGGGAGGAGATATTGAGCATTATGAAGATGGAAAATTTACCATCACTCGAGTTATTTGAAGTCCTCGTAAAGTGGGAAAATATTTAGACGCAGAGATTTTCAAGGAGAATAATTGACCAGTAGATTGAGCATATCTAGGCATGAAATCAGCAACAGATTAGAAATCCAACATCTGAAATCAGCAACAGATCAGAAATACAACATCTTCAGGCATGAAAATAGAGACTTCTAAAGAAGTGGAAAAATAAACCCTAGCAGCTGAAAAAAATCCAAAGGAAAAGGAAAAGGACCACGAGATCAATGGCAGATCCAGATAAATTAAACATACTTGTAGAACATGCATAAAACATATTTTTGCAGACATTGTAGCAGTTTTGGAAATAAGGGAGGTTTACAGTTTTGTAAACCCTAATATCTTGTTGATGAAAGATATCATAAACCACATCGATGGGGAAATTTTGATTGTTTCAAGTACAATTTAGCAAGAAGATAGTGATACTACACTTTTTGTAGCTCCAGTGACGCAGATGAATGACTCAACAAGATAGCAGTGCCTTTAAAGTGGAAGTTCAGTTGGATGGTTGGAGATAGTTTTGTAGATTCAATGTATATCAATTGCCAGTTTACACAGGAGATGAAGGCACACGTACCCGAGTGACAGTGCACAACAACTAAACTCCAACGAGCAATTTCTAGATATTTGTTTTTAGTGATTTTCTATGTTGCCAGGGAACGTGGGTAGTTTCCAAATTCTCTATGTTGCCAGGAAATGTGAGACATGCACCGACATCAATTCCAGTGAGAAATTTATATAAAAGCCAGATTAATTTCTTGTGTTCTCATTTTCCTTTTAGCATTTCTATCATTTTGAATCCTAAATGTAATTTGTTTCTTTAATCCTAGGTTTTTGAGGGTACGTTCCATTTTTTCACTGAAGGTGAGTAAGAGTCAAGAGTCAACTACCTGTGGAGTGCGTGATGTGTCTCTGTGGATTGAGTCACCACACACGGATTGTGTCTTGACTCTCCTGCAGACCAGTGAAAAATCTTCTCAAGGTGTCAACGTCTCTGTGGAGGAAACATCCAGTCCTTGCACATACACCAACGAATTCCCCTCAAACAACTCATCCTCTGAAACCAACCGCCTCCCATCGAATGCTCCAATTCATCCCTTGAAACCAACTGCCTCCCATCGAATGCTCGTCCTCTGCTGTCGTGGAAGGGTGAACAAAATGAAAACAAGGTCAACTTAGCTTTTAATATTTGCGGTTTACCTTTAACTTTCAATAGATTTTGTAATTTTTTAACTTTTATTAATTTTAATTTTTAACTTTCAATAAAAAAAAATTTCTTTAAATTTTTAATCCAAAATTGGTCTAGACGATCCCCAAAGAACCTGATTTTGGGGTTCCAATTACCCATCATCGGGGTTCTCCGTAACCGTCAAGACAAAAGAACCCAAATTTTTATAATGGAGAACTCGGTTCTTCATAGAAGACTCTGGTTCTTCTCAAAAGCACCTGTATTGGAATCCGCTACTTGAGGACGAGAACTCGGGAAGGGTTTGAGAACCCCACCCCCGGGTTCACGAACTCGTGCAACATAACCTAAAATGAGGCAAAAATAATATTCCTCTTAGTAGAAATTGTCCATTCTATAAAATCAATATTTCTTCACAATGGTTTTAAATCTTTCATTAATAAAATAAGTGATAAATTATATCTCAGTTAACTTTCATCATCTGAATATTTTAATTGTGTATTACCAACTTAACACAAATACACTAAACAACCTATACCTAATAAAACAATTATTATTTCAAAATAAAATACAATTTTTCTAATTCAACAATTCCAATTTAACAATCCTATGAGCCTCTCTTTGCACCTTTTGGGGAAATTGCTAGTATTAATACTTAAGAAGTAAAGTAAATCCGAAGATAATGAACCTAGTTACTTCAACTAATGTAATGACAATTAATATTTTTACAGTGTAGGTGTATTGTAATGGTTGTATTAATGGTTTTTTAGTTTTTTTTTTATATTTATGTTGTTAATATTATTTGGGTGCACATTGATTTGTATTTATTAAATATATATATTTTTATTGGACACATGTCAAATCCATGTTGAGTATGGCCGAATTTAAACATCACCCTTATATTGAGCTATGGAATGCACTTCTCTGCGCAATTACATTACAACATCTCTAATGTTTACAAGACATTACATTATATTACATTACAACATCTCTACTATATTGGGCCTGAGATTTAATCATTCTTTGCTCTTGATAGATCTAGAGTTAAGATGGATCTAGGCTAGTTTATAATAACACCAACCTAGATTCATCTTAACTTCGAATCTACCAAGCATCGATAGGGACAAATCTCTTTGCATCTTAAGATATTTTCATCTCAAGAGATTTTATCCCTCTCGGCGCTTGGTAGATACGAAGTTAAGTTGGATCTAGGCTGGTTCAATTCTTGCCTTTAAATAGACTATATTCCACACGAATAGGATGGGAAATGCCATGGGTTCTCATAAACGTAGAGCTCAGAACCCACTATTAACTTGACCAAGTCAAGTTTACCTTAACTACCCAACAAAAAATAATAGTAAAAATAATAACATTGAATTTTTATTTGGCGTAGTCTAACTTATAGACGAAATAACCTTTTTCACCTGAATTCACCAAAATCTGACAATACAATTTTAGGATTTTTTTGTTATTTAAAATACATTTTTGAATGCATAAATGGATTCAACACCCTTTAAACCCCCTGGAGCACTAGAATAATGTAGATTAAACAATTTAAACTTGAGTTTTAAAAATATTTGTCGAATTCTAATTAAAATTAACGAGAAAAATAGTTGTGAAAAAAGGTCATTTCGTCTATAAGTTAGACTATGCCTTTTTATTTTAACATAGGGTTACTTTTTTTTTTTTTTTTTTTTAATTTTTTTTTTTTTGGCCGACTTAAATGTTATTTTTATTTTATTTTATTTTTATTTTGGCTGACTTAAATGTTTACATTACATTATAGGACATTATATTACATTGCACATCTCTACGATACTAGGTTGGAGAGCACCTCTCGGCGCCAGTACATAAAGAGAGTGGATAGAGTTTCTACAACAAGGGTTTATGTGACTATCAAGGATATTTTATAATAACATAAAATCTTTTAACGAGGAGACTCATTTGTAGAATCGTCTCGATTGTTTAAAAATATTTAAATAAATAAAAATTAAAATAAAGGTTAGTGAGGTTGTTAAATTTAATTATTTCATTATAGATTGATTTATATGTCAGATTTATCGATATGCAAATCTAGGTTTGTATCTTAATAAATTTGATTTACTTAATAAATTTGAGATCAAAATGGATTTATATTGATTTTTTTAAAATTATTTTTTCTCTTTTTTTGAATATTAAAGTTCATTAAAAATTATTTTACATAGGATGGGTATTAAAATTTTTCTTTCTTTCTTTTTATATATATGTAGTTGATGATAAGGGGCATCACGAGTGGGAGGGGCTATATTTCACCTCAATGAATAAAGGGAGATCAAATTTTCTTGGGGTCTAGGGGACTCAACTAACAAACATGATGAATACTTAGCGTTGTGGCAAGGATTGGAATTGGCACCCACCAAAGGAAGTCGTCATTTGATGGTCTTCGGTGATTCAATGATCATAGTAAATTAGGTGTGCAAAGTAGAATGAAGTCCCACACAAACTTTGACCCCAATCTTGCATAGAAACAAGCTTCTTTTGACAAAATTTTAGAAGGTAAAGCTATCTCATATTAAGAGAAACCTTAATATAATGGCAGATTCTTTAGTCAATGAAGGAGTTCTTTTGGAACAAGGAGTAATGGAAGTTGATGATGGGGATTATTTAAAGAAACCAATTTCATGAAAGTTAAATTTAGAATTCATGGTATTGAGGATCTAAACATAAGACAAAATAGAAAACAATGGTAGAAGCAATCATTTCACCAGGACAATGCGATTACCACTTTGGTGGCATCAATATTAAACCTCCTCATGTAGCAGAGGCGAGCTCTCATCACTGAAGGATACAATAGTATATATCCATATGATCTTTAGTCGTCATGCAACGTTGGAGAATAGACATGTGGAGGCATAAATATAATTTCAAGGAGGAAAGCAGGGTGTGCGAATTAATTCTTGCACTATCCAAGAGGTTAGCAACAAGCGTGTGCCCCTCACTGTCAACTCAGTCTGTATTTGAAAGAACCCTTCCCACGATGGTGTTGGATCTTATTGTTTGAACATTGTATGGGGATTCCTGCAACAATAAAGGAGTAGTTAGAAACCATAAGTGGAGGAGAGTGGGCTCCGGAAAATATATAGAGCTAAACAACGTCCTTGTGAAGCCAAAATCAATGAATTGCGTCAAATACTTTTAGAGCAAAGGGAATAACTCCTGCAAGGTGATCATCATGGATAGAAGTGGCAACATGAGTGAGGAAAACATAAAAGTGGAGAAACGAGAGGGTATTTTAGACTACACATAATATTTGTCCATTAGAATGACAAGAATGATCCTTTCAGAGACATGGGCGCACGACATCCCACCGACCTATCCCCAACGCCTCACGAGTTGTCTCATCACCATGACTTGATGCTGTCGTTGTAATCACGCTAAGGTGTGGAGTAGACTAATCCAGCATACGACCGAACACTCTTATCGCAAGCCGTTGCCATGTGTAATGAGATTGCCATGCATACTTTTTAAATGGGAAACTTTTGAAGGCCATGTCGTCGTGGTAGGTCATTACATGTGGTTTGAATACCTCGTTACATTTGCTAGTCTCATATGTTTATCCTCAGGCACCATTATTAAAGAATAATTATGAATGGTTAATGTTCCACATGTCGACCATCTGGGTGACAAACTCCTCATTGCTATCACGACATCAATGGTAGCAAAAATCTGGGCTCACATCAATTGGAGGCAAAAGTCATGTAGCCTTTGGCTGCACAAAGAGCAAGTAATCGCAATGGGCAGCGGGAGTGATAGTGGGTATACATTCTCGATCGTATAGAACCTTCTATGTCACCGATGCAAAGGCCTCTTCACCGCTGCGCACTAGATGCTTAAAGCGCTCCGTTTGGAAATGTCTAGATCCTACACCATATCATCTGAATGTCGAGGGGTGCATGCAAAGGAACATATTTCTCCACTTCGATGAAGCTAGCCTGAAGTTTAGCCCGGTGAACAAAGCGAACTCAGAATATTTCTCTAGACAATGACAATCTCATTTGAGGCATCCTCACGCCGGGCAGAAGTGCGAAAACATACAGGGTAGTGTGGCAAGCCAACGACAGAGTTTCAAATATGAGAACGCTCCTTTCAAAAGCAACTTTTATGAATCCTAAGCTACATGGTGTGAAATTATTTACGCTGCAAGGAGTACAATGTGGAGCAAGGAAATGACATTAAAACCCTAGTCTCCTTGTTCTTTCATATCCATAAAGTTTGTCTATGCGGGATCACAAGAGATGGGGAACCTCAAATTGAAACTAAAAGGTTATGTTTAAATGCATACACATTTTAATAGCTAGGCACGTTGGTGCATATGCAAATAAAGTCTTTGGAACCACGAAATAGGAAGGGTAAATGTTAAAAGAGCCATCAATGTGGTTTGAGAAACACCTTTCAAAACAAACATCCTTCGTATTATGAGGTAAAGCAATTATTCAAACTAAAACAAAGCTGGTAAGCATATGGTTTCGAAAACCATAAAATTATGAAGGGCGCACATTCAATTGGAAAGGGTGATGTTGTTATGTAATAAAATCAAAGTGCAAACCCATGTCATTTCCAAGTCATATAAAATGTCAAACATTCGATGGCATATACATATAATGGCCAAAGTTTATGTTAAAGCATGGAACGGGATGTTATGACTAACCTTTGGAACGTATGGTGCATTACAAATGGGCGAAAAGGTCGAAGGCGAGTTTGCATCCTATGGTAAATATTTGGGAGAAGAATGGTCCAACGGTGCTGCATGGATTCAAACGTGCAATATTTACGTTGCATGTAATGGTCAACTTTGAAACTCAGCGCAGGATGACATGGACACGTTGCATGCGACGCAAATGTTCGTGGGTACACACTGATGCTAAATGTATTGAGCATATATAATGGTCAAAGGTTATTGTTGAAACATGGAGTGGGGTGTTATAATAAACATATGGTGGCACGTTATAATGTGATGGATGATAATATACAACCATGCTTCGAGCGTTATGTTGGAGGAGCGAGATCATATCAAGTAAACGAAGGGATTACAAATAAGTTTAAAAGTTCGAAGGTGTTTTCAACTTATGATATGAAGCGGACAGTTATAATCCACGTGGACCAGGCGTAGATGACGGTCAACCTTAGTTGGAAACTCAATACAGAACTGGCTGCCACGTATTGCACGATGCATGAAGCCCCAACGCGCGCAAGAATGCGCACACACGCTGCAGGGAGCCCAAGATTTCGATGGCAAATTGTCGACCTGCACTAAAAGGTTTGAAGCCGATATAGTTCACGATTCAAAGCAGTGTTCACGCGTGGCAACAAGATGTTACAATACGTGGATTGGTCTAACTGCATGGGTGTAAGTGTCGACGCGTCCATCTCCAAGTTGCATGGAAACTGTCATAAACAAGACCGTGCGTTTATGGTAAGTGCAGCAGGATATCGTGCAGAAATAGAATATGAACGATTTATGCTGACTTCTGCAGCCTCGACGGTGATATTCCAAGAGGGAATCGCTCTTCAGACCTGCTGTGTTCACCATATTTAGAAAAATTCTATCGTTACATACTCGTTGGAAGCTGAATTTCCGAGACTGCCATTACTGACTACGTTGAGCTGTCTTCACAGAGCTCAATCTTCGATGATGCCTAAGGCGCTTTCTATTGCTATCTCACATTCCACATAGATCGATTTGAGACTGTTGCAGCGCGTTCAATTGCAGGCCCGTGAGAACAATGACCGAAGCAGAAGCCTTTAATACTAGACGTTTTATACAATTGGCTTACCTAACATTAGAGGCTGAATGGCGAAAACTCTATATAGAGGATTGTTTTATTCCTGGAGGAAAAGCTGCGTTGTCGAGGTGTTGTCGCCTGGAAAAGGTAGCCTGCCATCGAGGCTTGGAAGAGCTCATTTGGTAGTTAGTGCTACGTCTAGAACGATGCTGTCGTTGGGGTCTTTGGAAAGTAGAGATGGTTTCCTACCTCGTCACTGATCTAGAATCGGAGCAGGGCTGCTATCAGTTTGTCGCTTGGTCCCTTTAGCGAATGGGAGCATCATAAAACAGAAGTAATCGTGCAGGTGGAAGTCGTTCTACAGGGTTATTAATGGATGTTATATAATAGCTAGCCCAGAGATCGCATCTTAATATGGTGGCTCTGCAGCCGCGCAAAGGAAAGCTTTTAGTTAGGCTAGCTATGATTTAATGGTCCTAACTGACCAGCCTCCAGTGTATAAGACTGCTATAAGCCTTGCCTAGATCGCTGTACCTGACCAGTTCTCCTCAGTCCAGATACCCGAGATTCTCCAATAGAAGGTGACAAGTACTGCTCCTCTTATGGATAAGTAATCGATGAGCATGAAAACCTGTGGCAAACACTAAGAACGTGAATAAAGAAACTCATGCCTATCAATTAATTTAATCCAAGACTTGAAGAGGACCTGGTATGTGGGGAGGATGATAATCCCGACAGAGAAAGGGCACAGAGAAAACTATCCCTAGCCATTCTCTCCAAAGATTCAGTAGTTGACCACCAGGGGTCTAAGTTATTGTTTTCATTCTTATAATTGATTAAAATGCCCTTAGCTTTATTATTATTGTTAAGTCATATAGACATGTGACCTGTGTTATTGTATTGCAGGAAGAACCTTCTGTTTGCACAAGAGCCAGGGTTTTCCCCAACCAACAAGGAGACATTTTCAGAACGAGAATATGCTGGCGAAAACTCCAAATGACTCGCAGATCTGGCGAGGTCGCGAGGTCGCACTTCTTTGGTTTTCCACCTTTTGCGACCTAGCGACCCAGCGACCTAGTCGCAAGGTCGCAAGGTCGCACTTCTTTGGTTTTCCACCTTTTGCGACCTAGTGACCCAGCGACCTAGTCGCAAGGTCGCAAGGTCGCATTTCTTTGGTTTTCCACCTTTCGCGACCTAGCGACCCAGCGACCTAGTCGCAAGGTCCCAAGGTTGCATCTCTTTTGTTTTCCACCTTTTGCGACCTAGCGACCCAGCGACCTAGTCGCAAGGTCGCAAGGTCGCATTCTGCCATTCTCTTACAACTTGCGACCCCGCGACCTAGTCAAGTCGCAGGTCGCAATGACAGCTCAGATCGCAGGTCGCAAATAAAGCAAACTACAAGCCGTGTGTCGCAAATGTTGAACGTGTCGCGGTCGCAAGGTAGCCCAACGGTCAGGAAGATGAAAGATCAAGGAAGCCCGAAGGGCAGTTTCTGCATTATAAATACTCCTAAGGGAAGGCGTCTTAAGGGGGATTTTCTTTTTGGAAACTCAAGAGCTACATGGCATTGTATTGAAATATTATACTCTTGTGCATATGAATACAGATTCTTGTTAAAACACCCTATGGTTATGATGTGTTTTGCTGTGCGAACACTGTGTGTATTCCTTGTACAGTTTCAGAACATCCTATGATTAATGAAGCTGCACTCTTCATGTCATCATTTATGCGTCACGGCTATCTGTGTTGTATTAATGATGTTCAATTTATCACCTGCTCTATTAATGAATGTTAATGAACTATTTTGTTAGCATTTTGTTTTATATTTCAGAAGTAAAGGGATATCTCATCATAAAGAACTATTTCTTTTGTGGTCAGACTACCTTATAAGCATTACCCCCAAAGATGTGTTGCTAATGACATCTCCTGAGGTGTACATGATTTATTTATAATCTTGCTACGCATAGTGTTTGATTCATGTTTAACGCATCAATCCTGTATTTTGTATCATGTGAATAAGTGTATGTCCGCGAGTTCAAACGGGTTCTTTTGAGACCCAGAAGGGAAGTCGTCTTAAGTGGTAGCCGGACCCACACCCGGACGGGATCCCTACTCCAAACGGTTCAAGGTCTAGTGGGACTTTCTACGGGGGAGATCCTATTGTTGGCAGGACAAATTTTCCCGTCAACACCTTCTTAGTTAATTATCTCCAACCCAACAATCAAATCATTTAAAAACCCCTTGTGCTTCATACCTAGCCTAATACCTCGTTTTGAGCCTTCAAAGATGTATCATTCTTTTCATTTATAGAGAGATCCTCTCTACGGATCCGGGAAGGGCTAGATCCTGGGATCCCAAACGATTTTGATGTTGTCTTGTCTTTTGGTCTTGCCAATCGGGCCCAAAATATAGGAACCCCAACGAAAGCGAGATCACTATATAAAGGAGAACTCGGCCTCACTTAGAAGAGTATCCATCAAACATCTAAAATAGACGAAGTGTGATTAAAGGGTAGAAGGAAGCCTCTCATCCGACGAAGGTAAAGAGAAGAAGATCAAAGTGTTTTTGGGATTGTTTCTAGGTCATCTTCCTCACACATGTGAGCTGCAATTAGAATTCTTGCGGTAAGATCACTTCGATCTTTGGATAAGCCAAGAAAAGGGTATCCAAACACGCTTTATTTCTATTCAAGATCACTAGGAGAAGTGTCCAAGTCAAGCGAAGGAAGGAACCTCACCAAACTCCTCCAACCAGCTCACACATGCAAAATTGTAGTGATTTCGGAAAGTCAAAAAATCGCGGTCACGTATCAAAGAGGCCGAATTTCCAGGGAAAAAGTCGAGATCCAGAAGTGTAAGAAGTCATTTTGTCAAGCGTTGACCAATAAGAAGAAGAAGTTATTCAAAAGGTCTTGTGACTTGGTCTTGGAGAGGTTAGTAGGTCGAGGGTCTTGGTCTTGGAATTCATCAATTGAAGGTTCTATAAGAAAAAATAATTTAGTGGATTTTCCTCTCAATATTGGAGAGGTTTTAGCCACAGTTGATTGCCTACATCTTGTGTCCCTTGTTTCATTGTTGTTTATATTTATGATAAATTTTTTGATGAAAATATTACAATAATAATAAAATTGAAAAGGAACCTAATCAACATAAGTAAAAAATATTCACAAGCACTTGTCATTGCTAGAGAAATGCGTCCTCATCTCTTTGCCCTAGATTTCTCAACACCTAGAATATAGAGTATGTTGTTGAGATGAATGCTTCCTTTGGTCTCTAGCTCCAACGAATTAGATTCAATTCATTTCCTTTGGATATATATTCTCGTCTCCCAAGTTCTACTAAATGAGAAAAGGTTCCTTTTTGACAAAGCTCTGGAGTTGAGTGCATTCATATTTCATATGTATGGAAGCTCCACTATCAATGATCCTTATATTATCATCCTTAAAAGTACCCAGTGAGAGTGGAGAAAGAAAATTCCATCCATCACTTCTTGTTATCTTGGATGTGTACTTCAAGAGATGTATCCTTTGATAGTTTGAGGAGGTTCCCAAGAGACTTGAAACATTTCTTCATAAATCCACTGCCATTGAGTATAAAAGAGTAGATGATTTCTTCTAGATTCATGCTCTTCAACAAAGGTGCCAACTAAGATGTGATATTCAATTTTCTTCCTTCACCTTAGCTCTAATACCATGTTGTAAATTCAATATATTTGTAGATTATAATTGACTTTCATTACTTGATAATTACTTGTGATTATTAGTTGGCCTTTTATTCCTTTTATTTCATTTTCATCAAGCAATTACCAAAACAATGAAGATCACAAAGAGACAAAGTACACAAGATATAGGCTCCAATCCAGGGAAAAACCCCTCAAAGGGGAAAAACCTAGAAATAATACTTCTCTTCTCATAGAATCAAATCAAATTGAGACTTCCAAGACCCCAAAGACCAAAGCCAAATTTCCTCCCAAGCACCAAATTAACACTCCAACAATATCTCCTTCAAGCAAAACAAAATTTTCCAAGGTCAACAAAAGTCAACCTCTCTTCAATTAGGTCTCGGCCTTCACCACGAAATACTGCAACTCGGCCTACAATTCTCGGTCCTGCAATTAGCCTAATAACCATGTATTTTCGCATGTGGGGAATGTAGAAATATGTCAAAATTTTGGCCTCCTTCCTTCACTAGGTCTTTCTCCTTATCTTCTTGTCCTTCACTCTTGTTTTTTCTTCTCTTCTTATTGCGAGATCAAACTTTTTTATGTGAATGTCTCAAATGATTCAACATCCCTTCTATTTATAGTTTTATTGAGAAGTTGAATAGGCCTCTTCTATTCCAAATTCACCATCGCAGGGGCCGAGCTTGGCCTTGGAGGAGAAATTGCCTTTCTAGACTCAAAAATAATAATTTTCTTTTGTTACAAAAAGTCCAAATGGGACTATAATACATGAAAAAAATTCTTCTTTGACTTAACAATCCCTAGAAGCATGAAGAACATGCTTTGACCTAGACTTTGAGCATGAAGCCCATGCTTGAATAAAACAATGTTTTTTCTCTTTTTTATATATATAAAATATACAATGTCATGATTACAAAGATAATTATGAAAGTTGAATCTAGTTACATTCTCCAACACTCCCCACCTTAAGGTTGAATTATTGAAATGGAAGTCTTTGAATGTTGTTTTCCCTTCAAAGCCTATTGCTCCTTGTACTTTGTCACTAGTATTGGCTCATTAGACTTCCTAGATGCCAAGTTCTCCTCGAACTTCACATCTATGCTCACAATAGTTGTCCTTTGCATTGGAATGAAGTTCCTATAAGCCTTTTGAAGTCTTGTTTTACTCCACAAATATTCCCTTCTCTCCTAAGGGCTCCAACTTCATCCTCTTCTCCATAGGCATATGGATGTATACTAGATAAATAAAGATCCTAAAGTATCTTATCTTTGAATTTACTCATATAAAAAGCTTCCTTAGGTGCCTTTTTCACTTAAATATCCTTTGAGGATCTTGTTAAGCACGTATACTACGAGTGTTACATACTTATTCCCAAAGAAACATAGTTAGATCCTAGTCGTGTAGCATAGCCTCGGAAAAACTCATGATGCATTGATTCTTTCTCTCGCAACCTCTATTGAGAGTTGTATGTGATTTTCATCTCCCATTTAATCCTTGCCTCCTTGTGGAAATCCATGAATTCATTGGAGGTGTACTCATCGCCATTGTCGGCCTCAAGACCTTGATCTTCTTGCATGTGTGGTTCTATACTTTGGACTTGAACTCCTAGAAAAAAACTTAAGGCCTCATCCTTGACCTTCATGAAGAAGATATAGATTTCTTGGAATAAGCATTGTTGTTGTGAAATCCATTAGGCCTAGTGAAAATCCTCACTAATAAAATCCGAGACATTATGGCAACAACATAAAGGGGTTTCCATTATCACCTCAACAACCTTTCTCCTACTCTTTTGTGGTATTTTTCCACAAGGGAGGCTTTCCTAGATCACCTTTAGTATATTCCAATGTTATGGCTCAAGGTGATGTATAAGAGGTCTATAATATGGCCCACAGTATCGATAAAGCCTATAAATGCCTAATTATTCTATACAAAGGTTCAAATACTCTATGCCTAGACCAAAAATAAGATTGATATAAGTTAGGGTTTGATTGATATGCAATAATAAGGTGCACAATGTCATATAGAAACCCAAAGAACAAGCCTTCCAATGATAATCAACAAAAAGGAACAAAGGTGTAGTGTCCCTTCTTGGTGGGATAACTTTGATGACACTTGGAGAGGGTGATTTTGATGCGATGATATAAAGATTATGCATGTTATAGTTATGTATATTCTTGTATGATATAGACCTAGTTTAGGTCACTGCTTGTTGCTACGTGCTTATGATAAACATTGATTTTGGTAAGTCTCATTTTGGTTAAGTGCATATTATCAATGTTTTCTCTTTTGGTATACTAGTTTGGACATAGGTGTATGACATGGATGGTGATCCGAGTTGAAACACATATATCCATGGATGATCATGGTTATGTGGAACATATGGTTAATTATTATTTATGGATGATACATGATTTATATGATTATATATGCTTAATATTGTATTGAGCAAGATGTGGAAGGGGGCCTAGTTATTTGCAAACGGGGATGCTCAAATTATAAATGAGCGTGGAAGTCATGATACATGAGTTGTGGAAGTCATGATACATGAGTTGTGGAAGTCATGTACAATTATTGGTCTTGGAACAAGACCTTACCAACGAACCATCAAGGGTATGAATTCACAATTAGTACCTTAAGTCGAAGCGCGGAGTTTCAAAGCGAGTATATGAGAAGCCACAGAAATTAGGGTGTGAATTTTGATGGCTTGGAACTTAGAGTCCTAAATATTTAAAATATCAAGGTGTGTAATCTTGGATCCTTGGAGTAGATAGGGCACAAAGTCCTTAATCTACTAAGGCACGTAGATGCATGCAATAGGGATGTGGAATCCCTATTCTTCGGGAAGAAAAAATAACACTCATAGGCGGCTCATGGATGAATTTCCTTAATAAAATATCATTTCTTATAATTACGGGAGTGAATTTCGAAAACAAAAAGTCATGTCTAGCATCTCAAGTATGACTTTCCAAAAATAGTAAATCACCTTGCATAAATTTGTAATCAAGCATAATTGAAGGAAAATCACTTAACTAATCATTAATCAATCCTAATAGTTCAATCTCGACTTAATCCTCATTATTATTAATAATATTATTATTATATTTTATCGGACTATGGTATTATTATTAAAAGGGAATTTTAAGTCACCTTCATCTCCTCAATCACTTCACACCTTTCTCCTTGATGATTATTGTGGCTCTATGTAACTCTCTCTCTCTTTTAATAATAGATTACACTCTCTTTTATGCACTCATCAAAGAATGGCATATTACTCTTACACTCATTAAAGACATGTCATAAAATATTCCTCTTATGCTTTCTTTAATGTATATATTACACTCTCATTAACTAAGGCATGCATACCTCTCCTTAATGGCACAAGTTACACTTCAATAAATGGAATACAAGGCATGCATATTACTCCTCCTTTATGACAAGAATTTGTTGCTCCTCCTATATATGTTTCTCATGTATTCTCACTTGGGGGTGCGGCGGGGGGGGTGCATAGTGATACCAAGAGTAAGAGAGATTTAAAATATAGTGATTCTAAACTAAATTACTAAGTAGCTCTACCTGGTGGAGTTGACCATGAGTGGTATTGGAGGGAGTGAAACTTATCTTACTCGACTTGCCTTGTATATCTCTCTACTACTATATTTTGGTACTACTTGTGAGCTTATACGGCTCGGGGGTTTTAGGGGAGAATTTTTTTCCTGGATATGGTTGGGAGGAAAAATCAAATGGGACAAATGAGTTGGTTAAAGAATCGAGAGATGGATCATATTCTCGTGATTGGAGTTGAATATCTTATCACGTATTATTTTAATTTTTCTAAAATTGTAGTATAGCATTAGCATAAAAGAAAAAGTTAGAAATTTAAATTGTTGTAAGCATATAATTTTGGTTTAAAGCTTATGTTATCTAGAATCTTTTTTGGCTAGTTGAAAATGAAGAATAGTAGACTATATGTATGGATGTTTAGATCTCAAGATTGGAATAATTATTAATGTAGTTTATGGTACTAACCTTGGTGTTGTAGCATTGAGAAAGGAAAGCCAAATATTGCTAAATGTAATTATAATGAATAATTGCGAAAGAGGTTGGGTTGGAGTTTCATGACTTATGGTTTTGTATTGTTTTAATTGAAATAGGTAATTAGATGCATTTTGGAAATGATTTCGGGGGTATGTTTGCAAAGTGTTTGACAAAATACTCGAATGAATAATGCTATCATTTATTTATTCATGAATAAGTGCTAACTTGTAGCTTGCAAGAGAAGTGAGAACATGGACATGTACCCAAAATATACTTGGAAGAATTACAAAATCAACCACTGAAAAGAAAATGCAAAAAATAATAGCAACTAAAATATGGTTTGGAAGATCAAAGGCTTGAGAGTAAGTTTGAGGTAAATTTGAGTTATGGCTTATGTTTGGTATTCTTATCAATAATTCAATGTTTTTTTATTCAAGTTTTTGGTATAGTACTATTAGAATTTGACGGAAAGTCTTAATGGTTGTAGCTTTCAGAGTTTCCATGTGTTTGTCAAATTGTATCAATAGTACGCAATAAGCTTGTCAAATTATGTCAAAGGAATTAGCTTGCGGTTTGTAAAAAATTTTCAAGAACTCATATGGTGGATTTAGAAATGTGTGAATTCAATCAACATATCTTAGTAGCATAAATATGGGTTGTCTTTCCTCATATAGAGTTGTAGATGAAAGTTTGTATTCCATGTGTTTGATGAAGTGGTAAATGAAACATTAAGGATCTAATTTTTTGTTGTTTTTAAAGAATCACATCCTTGGGTGTTTTGTATGTGATTCAGCCCAACATCAAGGGGTATACGTGTCATATGGATCTGTAACCCCCAATTTTATTCAAAAAAACACTTTTCGAACCCGATTTTCAATTTGGGCAATTTTGCAAATTAATGTTGCCAATTATGTGTGTTTGTTCTTGAGTTTTTGGTGAAGGATTAAGATGATTTAGTTTACTGTTTTAATATGTCAATATTTGAAGTTTTAATTTATGAATTTTATGATTTAAATAGGTTGAGTAAGAATCTTATATTCATGTTGTTAATGGTTGTCAAAATTGCTTAAGAGATGATGGTCGCCACGTGTTTGACAAAATGCCTCAATGGTTGTATATTGTATGCTTCGCAAATTGTTTGTCATAATGCTTCAATGGTTGTAGCTATTTACATTTATGAATTGTCTATAAAAAAAATGCCTAAGTGAAATTAGGATTTGTAACCAAGATGTTTTTGGAATGTCTCAATGAATATGCGTGAAAATCCCATTGAATTAAAATTCATGTTGGTAATGTCAAATTTGGGTAAGTGAATTGTTGTAATGTCATCTTACATATGAATTCATAATTATTGGATACCACTCCTATAGAAGTTGAATTCTCCTTATAAGTAAAGAATTCATAAGTGTGTTACTTAAAATAAAATCAAATTAGTCACTCTTGAACACGCTTAATTGCAATAGAAGTAACAATTAGCTTGTTGGAAATTGTGGCTCGTAAGGCTTGATATTTATTCATCCCATTAAAGACTCTTTATTTTAAATATGATTTTTGATCTTGGGGATCAAGAGATGGTTTTCGTTTGATAGTTTGGCATTGGGGTTTGAGTGAGACATTGGATTTGGGTTTGTCTTTAGATTTGGAAACAAAAAAAAATAAAAAAAAATTATCGCATTTGAGTCTTAGTGTTAAATATTTATCTATAATGTTGAAGGTTGGTAAGGTGGGACATTACATATGGTATCGAGCCAAGTTACAACACTAGGTCCAACATGCTTTGCTTGTAGGTTGATGATGTATGACTATTGATTTTACATGCATGTTGAATTATTGTATATGTTGAATTGGAATCATATTGGTTGCATAAGAGATGTTATTATTAGTATGTCATTTAGAAACTCGTGAAAGAAAAGTGATGATTTATTTCCTTTATATTATTGTTTTGACAAATTATTGGAAATATGTTAAAGGACTTAAAGACATCTTTGGGAAAGGATGTGCTTGAGAAGTTGGGGTTAAACCCGAGCATTTGAATGACTTGATTGTCAATGGGTGAGTGAGATATGTGGATTGCATGCATGGTTGCATATATGTTTAATGCATCATTATCAATGTGATATGGGCTTACTAGCCATTTTTACTAGTCTGAAATTGTATCTACCAAGAAAAATATTGTCCTAATCTAAACTATAGTATGATGACCTTGGTGTGTATGCTTTGGGAATCTATAAAAAGTGTAAGGCTAAGATTCAATTAAAATGTTGATGGAGTTCATTTTGTTAATTTTGACTCTTTTCTCATATACACTAATGGAAACTTAACAAAAGCTACCTTGAAGGGTGTCACTTTTAGCATGTGAATGTAGATTCACACGTAATGTATGTGCATTAATTTGATGTGTCAAAACATGATTTGGGAATACATTCTTAACGATTAAGAATGAAATTCCTATGATTTCCTTGACATGATTTTGTGTATTTTGGGTTGGCATTATGCATTAAATAACTTGAAATTACTCAAATACTAGGTTGTGGTATGACCTTCCTAATAAACAAAAAAGGCTTAAATGACGCGGGTGCATGGAGGGTTGTGGAAGCCATTTTTAAGGAACACTTAAGTTATGTATGGGTGTGGAATCCATACTAGCATATATCTATGAGCTAATGTATGGGTGTGGAATCCATACTAGCATATATATATATGAGCTAATGTATGGGTGTGGAATCCATACTAGCGTATATCTATCAAGTAAGGTATGGGTGTGGAATCCATACTAACATATATCTATGAGCTAGGTAATTCTTCTTGTTTTATTGAACAAATTATTTTGATGAAATTTCATAAACATGATTAAGGAGGATTGATTATGTGTAATTAAAGTTAAATGGATAGAGGTTCAGTAACATGAATTTGCTTGAGATTTAAATCCATTAGTTTCATTTTATTACAAATGAAGATACTAAGATTGGTATATTGAACACCATTAGGTGGTTTAGGATGTTTGGAATAACATATTTTGATATATGGAATCAAGTGTGAACTAGGTATATATCCTCTAGTATTGTAATTCTTTTGTATGTGTTGGATTAAAGTTGAATTAAATTGATTTTCAAATTCTTGAAATGTAAAAAAAATTATTGTGATAAGTTGATGAAATATCATTTCTACGGGCTTAAGAAAAAAATAGATCTAGGAAAGACATAATAGTCTCCTTCATAATTTTATCAATTGCATATTGGTTGAATTCTATTTAAACTAAATTAATTAGAGAAATTATGAGGATTGAACTCATGAACTACTCTAAACTATTGTTAGTTAGGTGATCGAGTCAAAATTCATATTTTTTTATGAACTTAATGAACTACTTTCTTGAAATTTGATCAACTTGTAAATTGTTAAGAGAATAACATGTTTAGAAGATAAACATGTTTTGTGGTGAGAACTTTGTTGTATTTGAAAGGAAAAAAAGGTATGTGATTAATGAAAAAGCCTATTTGAGTTCTTGTTTTAGAAAAATATGTGCTTGTGACATTTTTTTTAGGGGAGAAATCGAAGGAGAGTGAGATCACTTTTTTGATGCATTGGAATTGTTGCATGATTTAGAAGCCTAAGATGCTTGTATTTTATGTGGAATGGAAGAGATTGTTGGAATTAGTAATTTGTGCTAGGATGTATAGTTTTATGAGTATTTATTAGTCCTACAAAAGGTTGCAATCTTTTGAGAGGGTGGGAATTCTCCTTAAAAAAAAAGGCTTAACTTTAGGCTAGAAATTCCCTTGTGATAATCTAAATCTTATTTAAATTCAACAAGATTCTTTATATTTTGATAAATGTATGGTTTCGTAGCTTGTTTTTTGCATATGTATTAATAGTAAGGAATAAGACCTAACACGAAATGAATTGATTAATTATTGAATAGAAATCCCGAGTAATTTTATAGTTGGAAAACAAATTGACTTACAATTATTAAGTTAGATTCAATAATATAGATACAATATTTGCATAATTATGAGATTTGTTCTTGATTACAAGCCACTTTCGAAAAGATGTCATTAATTTGCTTTCGGAATGAAGATCTTCTAATAGATTCATTCATAATTGATTCTCAAGTAAGAGAAGTGAATAATAATGAAGATTATGAGAACTAAAGGAATGGTATATAATACATAAGTGGGTAAATGAGAATTTGTATGGAACCTTCGCTTGTTAGTTTAAAAACAAAATGGTGTCTTGAACCTCAAATTGTGATTATTTCTAAAGAGTAAATATTTAGTAAAAAACTATAGGTAAATCCTAAATATTTTGATTGCAAGGATTTCTTATGGAATTAGAAGGGAAAACTTGGACGAGAAGACATAAATCAAGTGGGATGTAAGAGTGAGTTTTATATATGACATCGGGTTTGTTGTGTAGTTTCATTTGGAAATTGTATGTGGATGATTTTATTCTTCTTGTATGCAAATTTGATTGTGAGATGGGATGGACCATCATTGTTGTTTATACAACCAATGTGTGAGCTACTTATAGCTTCGAAAGATCAACATACTATAGAACCAAAGAAGATAACACATGTAGGATCCATACGAGACTATGATAAATAAAAACATGTAGACTATCAAACTATTATAGATAACTTAAGTAGATGTCATATCAATTACATAAAATAGTATTTTGATATGGTTACTATAAATTGTAT
Source organism: Pinus albicaulis (assembly GCA_034641835.2). Taxonomy (NCBI): domain Eukaryota; kingdom Viridiplantae; phylum Streptophyta; class Pinopsida; order Pinales; family Pinaceae; genus Pinus; species Pinus albicaulis. The sequence goes on from JAXQQM020080761.1 coordinate 137,739, forward strand.
GGCTAGTTTTGATATAGAAATATTTGGCCTTTTTATATCAAAATGTGCCTAATATGAAATGGATATATTTTCTACGATTAAGAATGGCGTGTTTTGGTTTTCATAGAGTTGCTTCCAATTTAGCAAACATTAAACTATGGATTGGCATGAAGAAAATGAAATCAAGTAAATATACATTAGGTTAACACTTATTGATAGGATAATAAAAAATAACTACGTATCTTATGATTGTAGGAAAAACTTCGGTCCAAGTTTAGCCCAAGAGGGGAGTATGTAGTGTCCCTTCTTGGTGAGATAACTTTGATGACACTTGGAGAGGGTGATTTTGATGCAATGATATAAATATTATGCATGGTATACTTATGTATATTCTTTTATGCTATAAACTTGATTTAGGTCACACGGTTGCTACATGCTTACGATAAAGGCTTGATTTTAGTAAGATTTATTTTGGTTAAGTGCATATTATCGACGTTTTCTCTTTTGGTATCCTAGTTTAGACATAGATCCATGGATGATCATGGTTAATTATGATTTATGGATGATACATGATTTGTATGATTATATGTGCATAATCTCGTACTAAGCATGATGTGGCAGGGGACTTGGTCATTGCCAACAGGGATGCTCAAGTTATGAATGACTGCAGAAGTCATTTCTCCAAAACCAAAATGACTGTGGAAGTCATGCACAATATTTGGTAAAATTTGAATAAGTTAATTATGAAATTCATTTGATTTATTTGATCAATGAGATTGTGATGTGTGCGGGTCTTGGAAGAAGACCTTACCAACGAACCATCAGATGGGTAAAAGCTCACAATCAGTACCTTAAGGTGAAACGCGGAGTTTTAAAGCAGAATAGATGAGAAGCCATGGAAATTAGGGCGCGGAGTCCTAAATCCATGAAATATAAAGACGTGGAGTCTTGGATATATGATAAAAGGATTAGGACGCGAAGTCCTAAATCCATGAAATATAAAGACGCGGAGTCTTGAATCTATAATGAAATGTTTGGGGCGCGGAGTCCTGAATATTTAAAAAGATCAAGGTGTGGAATCTTGGATCTTTAGAGTAGATCAGGGCGCGGAGTCCTCAATCTACTAAGGCATGAAGATGCATACAATAGGGGTGTCGAATCCCTATTATACGGAAGAAAAATACCACTCATGGACAACTCGTAGATGAATTTCCTTAATAATCTAATTCCTAACAATTTTGGAGTGACTTTCTAAAAATAGAAAGTCATGTCTACCATTTCAAGTATGACTTTCCAAAGATAGTAAATCACCTCCAATCAATGGGTAAACAAGTATACTTCAAGGAAAATCACTTAAATTATGATTAATCAATTGTAATAGTTCAATCTCGACTTAATCCTCAATATTATTAATATTGTTAATATTATTATTATCTTTTATGAGACTATGATATTATTATTAAAAGGAAATTATATCTCCTCAATCACTTCACACCTCTCTCCTTCATGACTCTCATGGCTATATGTAACTCTCTCTATTTTAAATATTACATTACACTCTCTTTTGTGCACTCATCAAGGAATGGTATATTCCTCTTACACTCGTTAAATATATGTCATAAAATATTCTTACACTCATTAAATATGTGTCATAAAATATTCCTGTTACACTCACTTTAATGCATATGTTACACTCTCCTTAAATAAGGCATGCATACCTCTCCTTAATGGCATAAGTTACACTCCTCCAAAAGGAATACAATGCATGCATATTACTCCTCCTTTATGACAAGAATTTGTTGCTCATCCTATATATGAGTCTCATGTATTCTCATTTGGGGAGAGGAGGTAATGCCAAGAGTGGAAGAGACTTGAGGAATATTGTGAGAGGGAATGATTTGGAGAGTATCCAATTACTTCCAAAACAAAAATCTGAATTTCTTACTAATCTACTAAGTATCTATTGAGGTTGAACATGAGTGGTATTTAGAGGAAGTGAAAACTATCTTCCTTAGTTTTCCTTGCATCTCTCTCTCTCTATTGTTGTATTTTGGTACTGTTTGCGAGCTTTTACAGCTCGAGGGTTCCAGGGGGAGGAGTTCTCCCTGGATATGGTTGGGTGGAAAACCGGATGGTTCAAATGAGTTGGTTAAGGGATCGAAGGTGGATCATATTCTCAACGATTGGAGCTGAATATCTCTTCAGGTATAATTTCTATTGTCCTAAAATTATAGTATAGATTTAGCATAAAATAAAAGGTAGACATTTAAATTGTTGTAAACATCTAATTTTGGTTTAGACTTATGTTATCTAAAATATTACTGATTAGTTAAAAAAATGAAGACTAGATCAATCTATATGTATGGATGTTTAGATCTCAATATTGGAGTTATTATTGGTATAGTTTATGGTACTAATCTTGGTATTGTAGCATTTGAGAAAGGAAAGCCAAATATTGTTGAAGGTAATTTCAATAAATAAATTCCAAAAGACTTGGGTAAGTATTTCACGATTTATGGTTCTGTTTTAAGTAATTAATAGATGCATTTTTTATAAATGGTTTTAGGATAGTTTGCAAAGTGTTTGACAAAATCTGTGAATGAGTAATGTTATAAATTTATTTATGCACGAATAAGTGCTAACTTGCAGAAGTAAGAAAGTGGACATGTACCCAAAATATGATTGGAGGAATTATAGAATCAACCCTTAAAATAAAATGCAAAAATAATGGCAACTAAAGTATAGTTTGGAAGATCAAATGCTTGAGGTAAGTTGGAGATAAATTTTAGTTATGACTTATGTTTCATATTCTTCAATGTTTTGTTATTCAAGTTGTTGTAATAGTACTATCAGAATTTTGATAGAAAGCCTTAATGGCTATAGCATTCAGGGCTTCCATGTGTTTGTTAAATTGTAGCAATTGGTGCAAAAAGCTTGTCACTCATGTCAAATGAATTAGCTTGTGGGTGGTAAAATGTTTCAAGAACTCATATGGTGGATTTAGAAATGTGTGATTTCAATGAGAATATATTAGTAGCATGACTCTGGGTTGTTTTTCCTCATGTAGAGGTATAGCTGTAAGTTTTCATTCCATATGTTTGACAAAAGTCATAAATGAAACATTTAGGCTATAAATTTTGTTGTTTTAAAGAATCGCATTTCTGGGCGTCCCTATTGCGATTCAGCTCCACTTCAGGGGGTATCCATACCAATAGACCATTTCACCCCAAGTTTGATTCCAAAAATCAAGGTTTCGGACATCAATTCCCAAATCTGCTCTGTTTTGCAGATTTGCTGTTACTTGTAGAACCACCTGTTGTTTGTCTTGCTGTTTGGTTCTTTTTATATTGGAACTGCCTGATAATTTATAGTGATGAATCTGATTTAGGCTAACCACTTGGAAATTGTTTTTTTAAAGTATGAATGGTTAATAATTTGAAAATTTAAATAACCATATGACAACTTGTTTTATGACTGCCAACTATTTGTCAAAATTCCTCAATGGCTGTACCTTACAACATTGTGAGCTATGTTTGAAATTTCTAAATATTTATATTCATTGGTATAGATTCAACAATGAATATGGCTGATAGTCTACTAATATCTTAAGTTCAATTATTGGCACTACTTACAAAAAAGAAGAAGAAGTCATGCAACTTTGGATTCATGTTAGCTAATTATTGTGAAAACACCTTAAAGAGATAATGGTTGTAAGTGTTTGACGAAATGCCTCAATGGCTGTAAATTTCATGCTTGTAAATTCGTTTTCATAATGTTCAATGGTTGCATCTAATTACGTTTATGAACCGTCCATAAAACAAAAGGCTTAAGTTAATTTAAGATTTGCAATCAAGGTATTTCTAGTATAATAACTCATTGAGTTAAAGGGTCTTGCTGAAAATTCAAAATTGCAGTAAGTAATTTGTTGCAATATGAGCTCACATATGAATTCCTAAATTATGAGATGCCAAATCTATATAATTTAAATTATCCTATATATAAAATAATAATAATAATAATAAAATAAAATAAAATAAAGAATAATAAATAAATAAATAAATTAAAAAAAAAAAATATATATATATATATATATATCACATTTTGATTTAATATAAGGTATAGAAGTAGATGTGGATGGTTGCTCTAATACAGGAGTTGGATTTATTGGATCTTTTTGTTTTAGTTTTTCAGTGTTTGGGTCTTGAAAGGATGTGTCTTCCTCAAGACTTTTATTCACTGGTAGGGAGTCTTCCTCAGAATTATCTTGTTCTTGTATGATCATAGAAGGTTTCCTCTTTTCAAGTATTCTTCCAGACCTCAGTTGAACATCACTAAGGTCTAGAGGAGTAATTAAATAAGTTGGAAATTGTTGGCCTTCTATCATGTATGTATTCTGAGGGTTCTTATTATTGGGGTTTGGTATGGGTTGAGCAGGAAATTGATTTGATTTTTGAGGGAAGGGTAATGAAAGTGGTTGATTTTGATGTGGTTGGTTTTGATGATGTTGTTGAGGATTTTGTTGAAAATTTTGTTGAAGATTTTGAGGAAAATTTTGTTCAGGATTTTGAGGATAAAAATGTGGGTATGGTGGATAGGATGGTGGATACTGATAGTATGGAGAGTATATTCCATAGGGACTTTGTGTTCCTTGTGCCCAGGATTGAGATTGATTTTGAAATTGGGGCCAAGGTTACTGCCAAGAATTCCAAGGTGGAGGTTGATTATACATTTGATCATGGAATCCTTGTGTCTGAGGTCCCTGCCAAGGTCTTCTAGATACAAAGTTAAGAGATTCTGTGGAGTCTGTAGGAGTTTCTTCCTGAAAGACAGCTTTGAGACCAAGAAGAGAAGGACAATTCTTGGTCTCATGTTTTTCAGAACAAATGACACAGGTCTCTACAACTTTTACATCTAAAGGACATTCTCTTAAGGCATGTTTCTTTCTACATTTGGGACAAAAGATTGCCAAAGCATCAGATTCAGCCTTTTGCTTGTTTTGTATCTTAAGGGTGTCTATTTGTTCACTAAGACTCCCTAAGATGTCATATTTAAAATCATCAAGCATGTGACCTATTTCTGATCTACTTACTGTCCCAGAAGAAGACTTACTTGCCCTTGCAAGAGCAGGATCTCTTGGACCTTTGACAGTTTTAGATTTCCCTCTTGAAAGGTTAATACATAACTCCGATATTTCAGGTAATGTGAGTTGTGATATATCCCCTTTTCCCATCATGTTAAGGATATCCAACCATTCATCCCTAATTGTTTTCAACAAAAGAGCTTTTAAGGTGTCTTGATCTAGGTTTTCCATTTTTTCCCTTTTGATGTTGTAATTGAATCGCTCCAACAAATCTTCCAAATTTTCATCTTCTTTTTGTAACATCTTGAACACTTCTTCCTTATGATTAACCGGCATACAATAATCCAAATATCTCTCTAGAAATGCTTGTTTCATGTCTTCCCATGTTCTAATAGAACTGCCGATCAGACTCATAAACCACTTCAATGCTGCTCCCTTCAAAGTTGAAGGAAATAATTTCAATTTTTGAGCATCTTGTAAGTAGTCATAAGTTCTACAAAGCACTTCAAATTCAAATAAGAAGGTTTCAGGATCTTCAGTTTTAAGTCCATAGAAGTTTGGAAGGACAAAGGGTGAAATATTTTTCATGGTTGTATTGGTTTCTTCATCAATTATAGGGAACCCAAAAGAGCTTCCTATTCTACCTCTTCCTCCATCTGCACCTCTACCTCCTTCTCCTCTACCTCTACCTCTACCTCCAAATAGTGTGTGTTCTCCTTTAAAAACTCCTCCTCCTCCTTCTTCTGCCATGGTTGACTCTCTTGTTGAAGTGGAAAGGTTTGTGTCCCTAACAGGAGTTTTTAGATCTTCTTCTATGGCAGGTTCAGTGGATGAAGTGGAAGGTTTTTCTAATGGGATATCTGATTTTAGATCTTCTAGAAGTCTAGGATCAAGAGAGGATGGAATATGGGTATGAGTTGAAGGTGTACTAGCTCTGGATCTAGATGAAACAAGTGGTTTCTAGAAATCAAAATTCTGCCTCTGCTGCTTATAAATCTTCCCCTTGAATCTCTCTCCCTACGCATATAATTGTTTTTGGATGCTAAGAAACAAAGGTTACCTAGTTTTCACTTCCCCGGCAACGGTGCCAAAATGTTTGGTCTCAATCTAGTATCCTAAATTGAGCTCATTTAATTGTCAACCAGGGTTGGTAAACTGCTGAAGTGAAGTGTACTGTATGTACCTAGGTGTTTTTTTCTTAATGCGTTGTGTGTAGTGTTTTGTGATGTTTTTGGTCTTTTGTGATGATTTATGATGTTTTTGATCTTTTGGTGGTTTTATGTTCACAAGGAAAATGACTAGAAAGCTAATGGAAGGAAGCTAATGATTAAAAACAGGGTGAAACCTAATTGGTTGATGTCAAATGGTAAATGCAAATGCAATACTAAAAACAGAATTAAATCTAAACTATGAATAAGCAAAAACAAAGCTTGATACTGACTTGTAATCAAATGATTCAAAACGCAAACTAAACTTGTCAAATTCTTTCATCAAAGGCATTTGAGAGAGAGCTTGAAACATGGTCAACTAAGCATGCAAATCTTCCTAACTAAACAGTTTAAACAACTAACTTATAATGATGCAACATTTTGTCCTTGATTAGAGATTTGTTGAAGTATGTTTGGAGTAAAACATTGATACCATCATAAGATCTTCTACTCTAAATCTAGTTCTTAACTCTATTCTGCAACTCAGTTTTATAGCACTACACTTCTCTCAAAGGTTATAGATTTTTGAAATAGTCTTTTGAGGAAATGTTTGTTTGTGAGATGATAAGGATGTTGCAGAAGTACTTCAGGCCTTAAAATGATATTGTCTTCTGTTCATATGTTTATGAATCAATTATAGATTTTAGAACAAGAAGAGGTTTGTGAATAATGAAGGTTGTTTTGTTAAGTTTAACAACTGAATTAATCTAATATGAAGTGAATGACAACTGAATATGGAGTGCAAATGCAATGAGTTGAGCTACAACCAAACCTAAAATGTCACTAGCCTAAAACAGTGTTAAAGTATAAGTCATTATCAAACTTAAAACAAAATAACTGAGCATGAATTAAGTGCAATTAAACTCCGGAGCATTCTAACTAAACTATCATGCATTATTCTATGGAATTATACAGTCTGTTTGTCCATCATGATTGGTATTTTGGAAGAGTTCCTTCTTTTGGAAGAGTTTTTAGAACAATCCTGACTGTGTAATTGAGTGCAAATGTAAACATAAAGACTGAAAGCAATGAAAAACTAAGATATCATAGCCATCTCCCACTCATCATTATGATATTTTGGACAAGCGTTTAAGAGCAAGAACAACTATGGTACTTAGTGAAAAAACACAACTAAAACGTTCAAGATCACAATCATGCTTAAGACAGTATAAAGATTTCTTGGAAGAGTTTCTTCTTGTGGAAGAGTGCTTATCATAAGTATAACTGTGATGGTGAATAAAAGAGACTACAATTAAATCCTATAATACTATAGCCATTCCCCATTCATCATTATAATATTTTGGAAGAGCTTATTCTTTTGGAAGAGTTTTTAGAATGAGTATAACTACAGTAGCTAATGAAAGCGACTACGAATTCAACTTCAAAAACGTAAAGGCAGCTAGAATACTTATCTAAATTACGCAAATAAATCCGTGCAAGAGGTAGGGGCCCTCTACCACCTGACGGAATCTAACTCCAAATCAAATCAACGCTTTCAAAACAACATTGTCTGCTTCATTAAAAGTGAAATAACTTGAACAGAGCACTCTGCGTCTTCAGAAATGTAGCACAGAATCTAAGCAAAATATTAGAACAAAATCTAGCCTAACTCTCAGTTTCCCAAGTGTTTATATAACAAATGTAAATAACAAGACTTGCAACAATTTCAGGATTATTGTCTTTCCTTATCGAAATCTCATTAGGACTCTTGAAGTGGCTGCATAACAAGGAAATGGACATCTGGACTAAGACAGTCCTATTAGAAGTCTATCTTCTTAAATGTGTTCCCATGTATCAAAACCATACACAGAATTCGTTTCTTCCTTCATGGTGAGCAACGAACCATGTAGACATGCCGTGGAATATGCCCATATGTGGTTTTTCTTGAGAGACCACCTAGAACATACCCAAACGTGAAGATAGCTGCAGAATCACCGGTTAGCTACAGAATGTCTGCATTCTGCAGCTAGTTCCGGTCAAAATGCATTACAATGACAAAAATCATAAAACTTAGCAAGTCAGTCATGTAAATCATTCTAAAAGTAATTTTAACTAAATTCATTGATCAATTGGGTCTAGGATAGCAATGGACAAAGGAAAATGAGGTAAAGTGGAATGAAAGAAAGCACAATTTTGAGGCTCAACACTTCTATTGCAGTAGGACAAAAATTTTAGACTAAGAAATGTTGTTTAGAGGCACCTTAGTTCTGTTTATCCTTCACTACTTCTATGTTTTCTTCTGCTAGGTCAGTTTAGAGAATTCTTAGTTGCTCTCTAGACCCAATTATGCTTCTTTATCTTATGAAAGATTCAATACAGTAGATATCAAAGATGTTTTATGTCTATCCCTGCTTATTTGATGTTACTTAAACATTGTTCTTAAGATCATTCTTTGAAGTATCACTGATTAGTTTTAGCCAAAGAAGTTTATGTTTTGATCATGCCCTTTATCCATTCTTGAAAGGTTGCTTTGATGGTCTATATGGCTATGATCAATGATGTTTAGGAGTTCCCTCTTCTTTGATCTATGTTATATGCCTATCTTAAATGTTTTCTACTCTTGAAGGTGAAATCACTAAAATTTATACAAGTTTCTTGCCTTCTATAGTCTCACTGGATCGTTATCTTAAATACTTATTTACTTGAGTTTAATCAAGGATTTATTGGTTTTCCCCGTCTTATGATTACTTCTTTAAGCTGAGTAGTGTTAAAGACCCCTATTGTTTAAAATTATTTGTTCAAGGATTCTTAACTGCCCTTTTGCACCTATTATGTTTCACAAACTTAATGTTCATTTCATCTCACACCAACCTTGAAGATTCATTTGACCATGTTAGATTTGCCATGTGATGCACCCTGATTCATTGTTGAACTCTCCATAACCTTTTATAGACTCCATAGCCCAATGACTTGAAAATATCTCACTCCATCTATTCTACTTGATCATCTACCCAACCCAAACAAACAAACAAACCCTAAACTTAACAAATAGCCTAAAAGAAAACCCTAAAAGAAAAAAATTTCACATCCTTTGCACAAAATAGAGAGAGCCCTCTCTAAGTCCAAGAAGGCTAGGTCTTAGGAATCCAAATACTGGTCTGATATTACCCTTGTTCATTTTTTCTCACAAATCTAAAAAATTACATGGACCTAACATCGGGATCAGCCATATTCGTGAAGGTCAAGATGCGCAAGCTAGGAACAATGTATTCCATAGGCATAACAGCTTCCTTTCCGTAGATGAGGAGGAAGGGTGTTTTTCCCGTGAGATTCTTACATGTATTTATGTAGGCCCAAAGGATATATTGGATGCACATGTCCCTATCACTTCGTTGCACATTACAAACCTTAGTGAGCATTTTTTCCAGTATTTTATTGAAGGCCTCTACGACTCCATTTGCTTGTGGATGGTATGGGTCGCTTTTGGCATGGTGGATCTGAAATTATTCAATCAGAGACTTAATTGTTTCAGTAATGAAATGCGTACCTATGTTGCTCATCACGAACCTAGGGCACCCAGACCTAGTTAATATGTTCTCAAAAAGGAAGTGTGTCGCTATGTTCGCAGTGCAGTCCTTGATAGCGGCAGCTTCGGCCCACCTGGTAACGTAATATGTGGCCTTAATGATATATTGAGCACCTATCTTCTTTCCAAGGGGGGGGGGGGGAGTTAATGGGGCCTACGAAGTCAATGGCCCACTTATCAAATGCCTGTAGGGTTTTCTATTGTTGCAAGGGCATCTTGTCCGAGCATGAAGGTCTGCCTGTCTATTGGCATGCATCACAGGCCTTAAAATATGCGTGGGAGTCACTATGCAGTGTAGGCCACCACAACCCAGCTCTTAGTATCTTCTACATAGTTTCTTTGTCGGCATAGTGATCAGGTGATCATGTCCTATTGGAAAAATTCTCAAAAATTTATTTCCTCATAATTGGTTGGAACTTGAGCAATGCTATAGCCCTCGGCGATACAATCACGGCACTACAAACAACACTCAAATTCGTTACTGTATGGAGAAGTTATTGCACTTTGAAATCGCCCAATAACCTCTAATGGAATGGGTTCATGATTTTAATGTGGAGAAATATTTTTAATATATTAAAGTTTAATTAATGTTTTATATATATTAAAAATTCAATATTTTATTTTATTTTTAAAAAAATCATATATTATATTAATAATTATATATATATATATATATATATATATATATTAAATATTAATTAAATATATATATATATATATATTAATTAAATTCCATATTCAATTAATGCAAAGTATAAAAAACCCAAAGTTCAAAGGTTAATTCGTAATTTTCGAAGGTAAGGTCATTATACGTGGTAGGTTTAAAAGGTCAAAGTTTACATCATAATGTATGGTTTTAAATGTTAAAGTGTAATACATTACAATTGGTGGAGCGGAGGTTCGGGCTAGCCCCCATTCAACGGAACCAGACCATTAAGACCATGGCCTTAAGGCCCTAGCCGCCCAACTAACGGCGGGAAGACTGGTCCATGTGGCCATACATTTAAATGATTAATGCCATTGTTAATGTGTTATGGTTTAAATTTAAATGTGGAGGTTGGATTAACCATAAATTGTTGTGGTTCGGGCGGAACCAACATGTGAATGCGCCCTAAAACAGTTAAGCAAACATTTAATGTTTCCGCCAATCTTGGAGCGGAACCTGCCAAATCCGGATTATTGCCAAATTTGGAGTGGCTAACTGCAGTTAGCCCAAATTTAGTGGATGTTTTTGGGGTCAATTAAAAAAATACTATTTGGTTCATAAATTTGGCTAGGTGAATCCTTTCTGAGTGAATTTTTTATTTTATTTTGGGTCCTCTCAGCATTTTTAAGCCATTGATACTGGTTTCGGAGCCATTGGAGCAGTTCTTCAGCCTGTTTTTCTTCAGAGAAGCTTTTTGAGCCATTAGGGCCACTTTGGGGTTGATGTTATGTTGAGCTGTGGTTGAACATTTGAGGTGAAACAAGAGTCTACTTTGGGTAATTTGAGCATTCCAGAGCCAATGGTGCATTTTTCAGAGGCAAAAAAAATCATCTTCAGGTAATTTTTCAGCAGAGAGAGCTTGAAGAGCCACTAGGGCTTGGGGATTGGAGAGCTGTATTGGATTATAGTTATCCATTGGAGGTGAAACTATAGTCATTTCTTCTGTATTCTGCACTCTGAACTCATTTATGCAGCCATTTTCCCCTGTTTAGGCTTTCTACATATTGTATAATCATTTTTCTGAGAATAATAAGAGCAAGGACATGCCTATTTGGGGGCCTTGGACCCAGCAAATGTAGCCCAAGAGGGGTGAACTGCCTCATCCTATGCTGATTTATATTCTATGTTTTATTTTCTGCTTATTTTCAGAGTTAAATATGTTAAAAAGTAAAAAGAAATAAGCCTCCTACATACAAAAGACTCATAAACTCATCAAAGTCACTTTGTTACAATTGAAAAACACATTAAAAAGCTTGCATACATATGTTAATGGATAATGAATACCTTGCACCAGGAAACAAGTAGTTTCATTTCCAGATCATTAGTGATTACTTCTATTATTTCTTTAGGCAGGGTCTATAAAGGGCCAAGTAGCTTCGAGAGCTCATCCTTTCTTTGAAAGGTGACATATCCTGTAAATGCCCCTACAGTCCATCTCTGTATTAGAAATAAGAAATTCTCACATTTTCAGATCAGATTGGTATTAGAGAATAGGTTGAGCCTATGGTTTTGAGCTAGAGTGTTTACTCAACATTTTTGTGTGCAAAGATTAAGTCATTTGTTTGCAAGTTTTGATGCTTACTAGGTTGAAACTCAAGAGAGGTGAAGGAAACTTGGTTAGTGCACAAACTAATCCACAACCAAGAAGGGTCAAAGAACCACCTCCAAGAGCCCTAGAAGCAGCTACAAGCATGTCTTCAAGAGAAGGTGAATCTCATGAAAAAATGGATCCCAAGGAAGAAGAAAGAGTTTTTTGTAAAGCTTTCTTGGATATGACTGAAATGGTAAGGATCCTCTATCAAGAAAGAAATGATAGGATTGTTGGAGAAGGATCTAAAAACCAAAGAGAAGGAGGAGATTCTTCAGGAGGAAAGAAGTATAATGATAAGTCAAAGAAAGGGAATGGAGGAAATGGTGATCCACCATCTCCATCGTCATCCTCTTCCTCAACATCATCCTCTTCAACTTCAATAAATTAGTCACATAAGTAAAAAACAACTAGTAAAAATCCTTTTGTTAAAACTTGATGTCAAATTTGAATTTCCAATGTTTAATGGTGATGTTAATGCAGAGAAATTAGATAACTGGATCAGACAACTGGAAGTCTATTTGAGGATTCAAAATCTGCATGATGATGACACTAAAATACAATTAGCCTCATTAAGGATGGATGGAGCAGCATTGGTTTGGTGGAAAGCCAAGACCAGGGAGGAAATCAAGAAACATGGTAAGATTTCTTTATCATGGACTGAGTTTATTATTGCAATCAAGAAGCAATTTTATCCTCTTGCTCACCTTCAGAAGGCTATAATGAACTGGAAAAACTTTAGACAACTTAAGGGATAGAATGTGTAAGACTATACCCAGGAATTTAGGAGAAGAGCACTCTTACTTGGGGTAGATTTACAAAGCCAAAATACTTTGTTAAAGTACATAGGTGGTTTGCATAGTTACCTTCAACACACTATTCTTATGTTTAATCCTACTAGTCTAGATGAAGTTTGTGTACAAGCTACGCATTTAGAGGCTAGAGGGAAAAACACTTTTGATGCACTGAATGAGGATAGTGATTTTAAAAGCAAAGGAATAAAAAGGGTTTCAAATTCTAGAAAAGAAAAAGGTAAATTCTTTTGCAAGAATTGTTCAAAAACAATCCATGATGAATATCATTGTTGGAAACTTCATCTTAAGATGAAACCAGAGAAATATAGAAATAAATACAATACCAAAGAAAAAAGGAAAACTGTAGCAACCGTTGAACATGACTTAGGGTTAGAATCAGGTGATGAGACAAAAATTATTGCCATGGTATTAAAGAACATAAAAGGGAAAGAGGTTGTACAAGAATCAATTCCCAGTTCTAGCTCATTAAACTATCACAAAGAAACTCAAGATTAAAAGAAGAGGATAGAGCTATTTCATGTGAGGATAATATCAAACCACACAAAGATAGACATACATTTTGATAGTGGGTCTCAAGCTAATCTCATTTCAGAAGACTTGGTCAAACAACTGAAACTTGAGACAATTCCACATCCAAAGCCTTATCTACTTGGGTGGATATGCAAGGATGCAAACTTACAACTCTCAAGGAAGTGCATCTTGCGCTTCGCCATAACAGCTCATTATGTTGATTGGGTTGAACTGGATGCAGTACCGATTGACATAACATGTGTTGTGTTGGGTAGTCCATATTTATATGACAGAAAGACAATCTTCTATCGCCATGAGAATAAGTATCACTTATTCAAGAATGGAAAAGAGTATATTGTGAGAGCACATAAGAAGAAGCTAGAATCTTCTTTAGTCCATGCAAGTCAATTAAAAAGGCTAGTTAATGCAAGTCAAAATCTAACTTTGTTGATGTTGAAACGACAAGATTTTGTACATTTACCCTTTCATGATATTGCTAATGATATGTCTCAGTCTAATAACAGTTCGTCCTTGAAAGAAGATGACATTATGTTGCACAAGGTACCTTTGGTGTCGATCGTGCAGAGAACGAAGTGTCGGTGCAAAGCAGTGCAAGAGTCCATGAGATGGAAAGGCATGCAAGAAAAGAGGGTACACAGTTCAACATGGGTCAATGTTGGTTTCAGAATGGTAGATTTTTATAGCGAGAAAACTTGGTTGGGATTCGGCACAAGTGCATGGCTCATTCAGCAAAAATTCTCCATGTGGACAGTTGGCAAGGTGAATCTTGTTTTGAGCCTTCTTTGAAGTTTGATCATTGTAGAAACAATATTCTTTCTACAAATTATAGTTGTTGTTCTGCAAATTTCAAGAATTTGCATCATGACTCAGTAACTTTTAGTAAAGGTCGATTAGTGAATTCAAGGGAAAATTTATCATTTTATGAGAAGCTCAATTTGATGAAGTCAGGAAGATTTCAGCGGTTCAAAGTTGGAAGAGTGGAGCATTAGTCTCCTTATCTTCATTTTCTATAATCAGAGAGCTTTTGTGGGTCCAAAAGCTTCCCATTTGGGAGGTGTGATCAGGTGATCATGTCCTATTGGAAAAATGCTCAAAAGTTTATTTTCTTAGAATTGGTTGGAACTTGCACGACGAGATAGGCCTCAGCGATACGATCACGGCACCGTGAACGACACTCAAATCCGTTACCGTATGAAGAAGTTATTGCACTTTGAAATTGCCCAATAACCTCTAATGGAATGGGTTCATGATTTTAATGTGGAGAAATATTTTTAATATATTAAAGTTTAATTAATGTTTTATATATATTAAAAATCTGATATTTTATTTGATTTAAAAAAAATCATATATTATATTAATAATTTATATATATATATATTAAATATTAATTAAAAAAATATATTAATTATATTAATTAAATTCCATATTAAATTAAAACCCAAATTAAATTAATGCAAAGTATAAAAAACCCAAAGTTCAAAGGTTAATTCCTAATGTTCAAAGGTAAGGTCGTTATACGTGGCAGGTTTAAAAGGTCAAAGTTTAAATCATAATGTATGGTTTTAAATGTTAAAGTGTAATACGTTACAATTGTGGAGCGGAGGTTTGGGCTAGCCCCCATTCAACGGAACTAGACCATTAAGACCATGGCCTTAAGGCCCTAGCCGCCCAACTAACGACGGGAAGACCGTTCCATGTGGCCATGTTATGGTTTAAATTTAAATGTGGAGGTTGGATTAACCATAAATTGTTGCGGTTTGGGCAGAACCAACATGTGAACGCGCCCTAAAACAATTAAGCAAATATTTAATGTTTCTGCCAATTTTGGAGCGGAACCCGCCAAATCCGGTTTATTGCCAAATTTGAAGTGGCTAACTGCAGTTAGCCCAAATTTAGTGGAGGTTTTTGGGGTCAATTAAAAAAAAAAACTGTTTTGCTCATAACTTTGGCTAGGAGAATCTTTTCTGAGCAATTTTTTTTTTTTTTTTTGGGTCTTCTCAGAATTTTTAAGCCATTGAGATAGGTTTCAGAGCCATTGGAGCAGCTCTTCAGCCTGTTTAGCTTTGGAGAATATTTTTGAGCCACTAGGGCCACTTTGGGGTTGATGTTGTGCTGAGCTGTGGTTGACCATTTGAGGTGAACCAAGAGTATAATTTGGGTAATTTGAGCATTCCATAGCCAATGGTGTAGGTTTTAGAGGCAACATAGATCATATTCAGGTACTTTTTCAGCAGAGAGAGCTTGAAGAGCCACCAGGGCTTGGGGATTGGAGGGTTGTAATGGATTATAGTTATCCATTGGAGCTGAAAATATAGTCATTTATTACTTTATTCTGCACTCTGAAATCATTTATGCAGTTATTTTCACCTATTTAGGCTTTCTACACATTGAATAATCATTTTCTGAGCATAATAAGAGCAAGGACATGCACATTTGGGGGCCTTGGACCCGGAAAATGTAGCCCAAGAGGGGTGATCTGCCTCATCATATGCTGAGTTATATTCTATGTTTTATTTGCTGCTTATTTTCAGATTTAAATATGTTAAACAGTAAAAATAAATAAGCCTCCTACATACAAAAGACTCATAAACTCATCAAAGTCACTTTGTTCCAATTGCAAAACACATTAAACAGTTTGCACACATAAGTTTATGGATAATGGATACCTTGCACCAGCAACAAGTAGTTTCATTATCAGATCATTAGTGATTGCTTCTATTATTTCTTTAGGCGGAGTCTGTAAAGGGCCAGAAAGCTTCAGGATCTCATCCTTTCTTTGAAAGGTGACATATCCTGTAAATGCCCCTACAGTCTATCTCTGTGTTAGAAATAAGAAGTTCTCACATTTTCAGATCACATAGTGACCTTATACCACTCCTCTGTGGGCTTCTCCTAAGATGGCCTTTCTTTCATGATTTATAATGTACCTTCGTAGCACCTCATTAGCTCCTAGCTTGTACAATTGGCCTGCAATAATGGTAAACTCTGTGACATGGGTGACCAATTTTTTTTTTTTTCTGTTGCACCGAGTAGTCTATAGGCTCCCTCCTCGTAGTTAAGAATTAAATAATATATGAAAAGTGCTCGTCAACCACCTTAATAGAAAATAGCTGCACATCAGGAAAGCCTTCTTCTAGGTTAGTTGGTTCTTCACCACTCTCGATTCAGGACAAGTGGTCCGGTCCAAAATTTAGTTTCTCGGGCTTTACAATTATCTCAAAATCATAATCCTGAAACAGTAGTAACCATCCACAAGTCTTCCCCCCCAGCACAGGCTTATTGACTAGGTACTTTAGAGCTAAATGATCCGTGAACATCTTGAAGTGCCCCCCTAAGAGAAAGTGTTGATATTTCTGCAGGGCATACACCATGGCTAGTCCCTCGCATTCAGTAGTAGAGTAATTACACTCTATGATAGAAAGTTTCCTACTAGCGAATGCAATTGGGTGGTAAATTTCCCCCTCCTTGGGCTGTGTGAGGACTACACCCAGGGCAATCCCTGAGGCATCCACATGAACATGAAAAACCTTCGCCCAGTCATGAAATATGAGGATAGGTGCAGAGACCATATTTTCCTTAGAAAATCTACACTCTTCTGACAATCCTCGTCCCAAAAAATAGATACATCCTTTTTTAGCAGTTTTTCCATCGGTGTTGTGATGAGTGCGTATCCTTGAATAAATTTCCTATAGTACCTAGTGTGCCCGAGGATGGAGCGCATTTGTTTCTCAGTTGTGGGGACTGTTAAATTGATGATCACCGCCACCTTGGCTGGGTAAACCATCAATCCTTGCCGACATACTTCATGTCCTAACAAGATCCCGAAAGGTACATAGAATATGCACTTCTTAATTTTTAGGGAGATTTGGTGTTTTCTACAAGCATCCATCATCATGTGCAGATTCAAGACATGCTTCTTTACCAATCCAAACACTGTCCAATCATGAAATTATACCTCCAAGAACTTGTGAATAAATTCTTTGAATATATCCACCACTACTTGTGAGAATATTGTAGGGGCATTCTTAAGCTCAAAAGGCATGACAGTGTATTGGAAAGATCCCCATTCGGTTGTGAAAGTAGTTTTGCTGTGATCCTCGGGTGCGATATTGATCTGGTGGTAGCCTAAAAACCCGTCGATGAACGAGTATGCTTCTTGACTGCCCACATTGTCAAGAATTTTATCAGACAATGGTGTAGGGAAAGGATCATGTATGAAGGCCTCATTAAACTTGTGCAGGTCTATGCAGATTCTTATTTCCCCTTTCATCTTCTTTTCTTGGAACACCATAGGGCTTTCCCAATCAGATTGTTCTACTGGTTCGATGATGCCAACGGCTATCATTTTATCGATCTCGTGCCTGAATTTCTGCTTATATTTGGGGTTCAATTGATAAGGTCGCTGCTTGTCAGGATGTGCATCAGGTTTTAAGGTGATCCACATGACACCCAGGTCCCCAAAAATACCTTTGAGCTCTGAAATTTTTGTGGGAAATAGATCCTAATATTCAGTGAGTAGTTCCGCAATTTTTCCAATGGTATCATCATCACAGTAGTCCCCAATTCTAGCCATCTTGGGTTGCGTTTCTGTTCCAATGTTGACTTCCTTTAATTTGAGAGGCTTGGTGACATCTACTGCTTGTAATGGGGGTCGAGCAATTGTGCGTTCACCCTCAGACTCTAGGATAATGATATTTCGTGGGTCCTTGTCACACTCTTCCACTAAGAGATTCTGAAAGTTGGCAATATCCTGCATCTGCGCATCCCAAGTTGGTTCCCCAAGTACTATATGAGGGTATGAGTCATCAAACACTAGAGAATCTATGTCCTATAGGGCTTCATATAATTTCTTAGTCCCGCCTATCAAGATGAACGTCCCCAAAAAATCTTCCCTCATGGTATCCCACTGGCGAGTGCATTGGTGTAGCTACATCCAAATACCACGAGGTGGGGATAGGTCCCAAGGCATGGATAAACATGTGGACCCATTCATCCAAAGTCCTTTCGCAGCATACTTCCATCCATACCGAAAAGTACTGGCGTGGGTCCCGGCAACCGAGGAAAATCTCCGTAGGTAGGTTGACCGGAGGTTCGAATCTTAGGATCATAATTCTACAACATTCCTCCCAGTATTTGAAATTCCCCTTATGAGTTTCCCACCACCATGCAGGGGTCACACGCATAGCCAGGTTAAGCGCCCATATCCTTTGTTCCCTTGGGAATTTTGCTTCAAATACCTTAAGAAATTCCTTAACACTACCAGAATCATCAAAATAGGGAAAATCTCTTACCTTTGAGGAGATGCAGCGAAAGCGCTTTGTGATCTTTAGGCATTGTAGTGCAGATACATCATGCAACCCGTTACACCATTTTTTAGTCATCTAACCTGTTACTATTAGACGGACCAAAGTACACGATGTAAGGCCAATTTTACCCTAAGTAAAATTTCTTTCACTATGAAAAACAACTTAGTGATCCTTATTTATTAAGTTGTTTATGGTCTAACCAGGAAACTCCATGAGGATATATTAAATAAATCCACATTTGTTTCATTTCTCTCAAGGAATAATTAGTTAAACATCATTTTAATCAATATTCCTGGTTATATTTAACCCAAAACAGGAAAATTAATTATGTAAATCATTATTTATCTTATTATTTTCTAGGAATAATTATTTAAACCTTATTTAAATAATATTCCTTGTTAAATTTGACTATATTATTTATAAATAATTTAATAAATCATTATTTATTTGATTATTACTCAACCACATCCTTCAAATAATAAATAAATCATTTATTTATTTATTATTATAAATAAAGGTATTTTACCAAAGTAAAATTCTTTTTCCCTCCAACAAATATAATAAACTATTCCATAAAAGTTGGATCTTGATTTGGTTAATAATATTTTAACTATGCACCAATATCTAGACTAACTCAATATTTTGTTATAAATAGAAGGGTTTTTCCATTCATTCACTAACTTTGTTGCCTAAGTATCACTCTTGATCTATACTTTTGGTATGACTTTCATCTTCCATCATTGTCATATTTTGCTACCATTTTTCTTGTGAGCTCCCTTTGAGTTCCATTTTTGTCTGGGTTTTCTACACCATCAAGAGAGAGAGCCCTAGATCTGAAGTGTTGAGGATTTACGAAAACCCATTCCATTGATGGGGACTGGTAATATCTTTCTATGTTCCCTTCCCAAGTGTCAAAAAATAGAAAAAATCTTTAAAAACATTCTTTTCTTGTCTATTGGATGCATGGAGCAACTCTTGCTTTTATTTACTGCTTAATGTATTTTACTTCATAGATCTAGATTTTGTAGCATTTATCTTCGTCAAATAAATACAGATCTAAAGAAATTGGAAGCCATCTTTGATGTTAGGGTTGTTTGTTCTGCACGGCTAAAGTGAGCCTTTTTTGTACACTTTCGATTAATATTCATACTAACAACTTGCGACACCACAAGGGTTTACCATTTAGACCTTCATTGTTTTTTAGATCCCTGCATAACCTGCTGCTTCAAACCCTAGGATTTCTCTTCATCTTCTTTCTTTTCTTTTCTTGATGTTGTTTTTAACCTATAAAACCCTAAAATATCAAAAATTATAACTACCGCATGTTTTTAGACCTATTACGCAGGTGACAGGCATCAACCGCAACTGAGATGAAAAAAAATTCTGAAACCTTCTACCGAGAGTGTCGAAAGTGTAGGTCACACTTTTTGGGAAAAAACCTGCGACCTAAACCTCCAAGACGCAGAAAACAAGCCAAAACCTGTGACCTCTGCAGAAAATAGGTCAAAAACTGTGACCTGAAATTTTTGCGGGAATTTTTTTGAGATTTTCCTGGTTTGTTTGGGCCTCTGTTCAGGGTTGTTTGGCATCCATCTCCACTTGTTTTGGACCTGTAATTGCCCTTTTTTACTCATCAAAGGGGGAACATAGCCCCCTAGGGCTTTAGTACCCTCCACTTTTCTAGGAGGAGTTTTAGCTGCATCAAGTTGTTTGAAATTTCAGTGTGTTCAGCCATTTTTTCAGATCTGATCCCTTACCTTCAGACCCACTTCATATTGATTATTCATCCATTCAAAACACCTCATCTTAGTTTTGTTTGGGTCTTCCTCTAGGGTCCCTTCCGTTTCCCTCCAGGTTGTAGCCTTTTGCCACCTCATTTACAACAATTTTCCCTCTTATTTTTTGTTGTTTTATACACCTATTTTCACCAGATCTGACCTTTAGATAATTTTCCCTCCCAACTTTAGATCCATTGGTTATTTTGGTGTGTTCTGACTAGATTTTTTCCCACCCATAGACTATTTATTGAGAGGCCCGCCTCCTTGGGTTTAGATTAATGCATAATTAGATATTTGTTTTCTGTTATTTCAGTTTCATGTATTGTTATCTATAGATTTATTTATAGTTATACAACACACTTTTTATTTTTCTCTACAAACGTCTGGGTTTAAAAATTAAAATTTACACATTTAACACGCACACCCTAAGTGAAAAAGAGCTTGGTTAACACCGCCAGGAAAAGACTATAACATTGTAATAAATTTATCTTGCACCTCTCTACCCTTGTTTCGACATTGTAATCATTTGATCCTACACCTCCTTGCCCTTTTTGGTCTCTCTTCCTTTTTTGTCATGTTTGTGCTTTCATCATTGCGCCCCCAAGGCTTTTATCCTAGAGAGTTCTTGGCCTTCATCCTCAGTTTCTGGTAGGAAGACTTACTCCTCCACGTAGGATTCGAGTTATTCCTCTAGTGAGTCGGCATTCCAAATCCTCTTTTGGTTCATTGGGTTCCCCTTTTGGATCCATCCCTGGTTTTCCCCCTGTCACCTTCACCATGTCTAGTTCAGGACTTAACACTGGTGGTAGCCCCGACCCTAATGCTAGGAATACTACTAGCAAGACCGCAACAGGAACTATCGTGATTTCTCCCTTGCTCCCCTATATGGCAGGCCTCAGTCTTCTCTATTTTAACCAGTTGATCAATGAACCCATATGCCATGATGCTAGTTGGCCTGTTATGCCAACTAAGCTCCCTTCCAACATCCCTAAGTTTGAAGGCCTTGCTGGAGAATATACTACAAACCATGTTCGATCATTCCACATTTGGTGTTCGTCTAACTCCATTACCGATGACTCCGTCCGTCTTCAGTTGTTCCAATTTATGCTTACTAGCAAAGTTTCTAAGTGGTATGTTGATCAGGCCTCCTCCTCTCATACCACATTTGTGACCCTTGCTCGGGCTTTTCTATCTTATTTCTAGCTTCCCCTTCATTATGACACTGGTAACAAAATTTTGACTTCTTTCCATCAATCATCTACAACCCACCTATCCGATCATGTCTAGGAATGACAGAGAAGAAAGAGCCTATGTCGAGCCCCTACCTTTGAAGACCGTGTCCACATGGACTGGTTCCTTAGATCCCTTTTTCCTTCTATCAGAAAAGATGTCGCATCACATTTCCCTTAAATTGAAGACGCTGCTCTCTAGATTGCATTAAAATATGACCTGATCTACGCATAGTCTGGTTATGCTTATACCATCCAACCTGATCTCCCTAGACCTGGTGGTGCCAATGCACTGGAGGCATCCCATGCCGCTGACGGTATAATTGGAGCCCTTTCTCACCCATATTCTCATCCTCCCATGGGATATGTTTTCCCTTAGGGAGGGGCCAGCTCCTCTAACACTCCCCCCCCCAGGTAGCATGTATGAAGGATATGGCATGCCTACTCCTTTTTCTAATCCTATTTACCACAATGTTACCCAACCTCCTTATTATCTGTATCCACAGCCTGGTGCTCCAGCTCCTCCAGCATTATCACCCCTGCCTTCCTTGCCTTCTCAACCCCCGCAACAATAGCCACCACCCCCATAGGGGCAGGTGTATGCAAATTAGGGTGCGACTAGTCCTCCTACCTCCAAAAAGAAGAGGAAAGGCACCCAAAATCAATCTGCCCCAGGTAATCCAGGACTTGATGCCCAAGGTAATGCACCTAACACTACTAACCAGCAATAGGGCACTAAGGCCAAGCAGGACATGCCTGTTCGAACGAATAAGCCTTGTGGATGTTGTGGTGTCTATGGTCATTACACCTACAATTTTACTCTTTTACCACAGATGCGTTATATGTGGGAGACTCAAGCAGCATCACGAGGACAGAAAGCCTCCCTTTCTATTCCTCCCAATTTTGCGCCTAGTCAGCCAGCTGTATTTACTAATCATTTCCCTTAGCAAGGATTTGTGGCTACCCAACCTCTTGAAGGTCAGGCAGCCACTCAACTTCCTCCATATGGTACCTCCAATTACCATATTCTCATGATGAAATCTGACCAACCCATTACTGTTGACCTCAAACTTTAGACTAGGTCCCATCAGTACAACAAGCCTCCCGCTATGTCTGCCCCCTGTTGTGGTTCCTGTGTTTTCGCAGGTTTGGCAATACCAAAAGACAAAAAAACATCAAACCACTTTGGGATCTCAGGATCTAGCCCTTCTGGACCCCAAAAGGAATCTATAAAGGAAAAGAATAATATATCATTGAGGTTCAAATTTAAGGTATTAGGCTAGTTATAGGGCACAAGGGTTGTTGTTTTGTTTGTTTGGTTGGGAAACATGAAAGAAGGGTCCGATGTAAGACAAAGAAGTGAGAAAAGAAGGATTCTTGGAAATGGGGAGACAATTCAAAGAAAACTCAAGTCCATTGGGCAATGGATTCATAAAAGGGTTTACTTGCAATTCAATATTAAAGGCTTTCAAATGGGCTAGTCATCTAAAAAAGAGGATTTCTAAAAATGATAGTATGGAATGAAACAATAAGGAAATGAAGGTGAAAGACAAGGAAACCTTCAAAGGTGACCACTTAGGAGAAAATCTAGGGATAGGGCATGCCTTAACCATCTATGATCAAACTCCTATGAGGATAGCTCTTCAGACAATATAAAACATTTAAGATTTGACACAAAGTGAAGCCTAAGATCAAAGAAATAATTTTAACTTTCAATGCTTTTTACATTCAACTTAAGGGATCTTAGAAAAGCTGAATTTTAGAAAAGGACCCTAGTGAGACAGAACTAACTTTGAATCTCCCAGTTTCTTGATTATTTTAGTTAAAACCAAACAAGAACGTCTAAAAACAAACTCTAAATTCATACATCAGTAAGCATGGAGAACCAACTACTATACTAGTTAAATTATCTTGAATTTGTTCTTAGATCACATGATTAGTAGAAAACGTAGAAGATAAGAAGAGAAGGAAGAATTAGGGTACTCTATAGTAGTATATCCTAAGCTAGATTATTGATTCTTATCAGATAAATAAAATGTGATTAATAACAGAGGGAAAACATTGACAAAGATAGAACACATCACCATTGATTTAGATCAGGATCCAATGAACATGCTTTTCATATTAGAAGAGCAACACCAGTCACATACATCATTTTCCAACAGCTTGATAGCAACTAGAAATCATCTCCCAACCTATTTTACAACTAATACACACAGAACTCTATCTCAAAGAAATAGCTTACAATCCACGGTGAACCAATCAACAACCTTTACAATGTATTTTTCATGAGTTCTTATAGCTGAAAGTGTGGCAGTAGAGGTATATAGGACTTTAAATGGCTCATTAAAATAGAGGGAGAAGTGTTTTACTGCCCATTTTGTCTTAATATCCCTATATTGACTTTCAGTACCCTTTGGATAAATTAGTGGTCTTCGACATGCTGATAATAACTCCAGAGGTATGTTTCTGAGGTACTTTCTGGCTGTTTGTACTCCTTTTGTACTCTCGGACACGTAAGGAAGATAAATGACTTCAGGACTTACATACTTTGTAACTAATGCTCTAGCAGTCTTAGGACTTCTGTCAGGGTGGTGATCTTCTCACGAACTTGATGGAGAATAAAAAACACTATGGGAACTTGTCCTCTCTTGGGAAAGAATGTTCTGCTGATGTGAAAACACTTATATGGCTTGTTTCATGCCCTTTAGGCGTTATTAGAATTTTGGATCATTTATAAGGTCTTCAATCTGTATCTTCGTCCTTTAAACACTGGATTATGACATTAATATTCAATAATAGGCTTTAAATCCCTTAATCCTGTCACTGATACACTTTGCCGCTTCTCTTCTGATCTTTCTGTGAATATGCAGGTTTTAATGGCACTAGAGGCTTATGAGAGGGTTTCACATTTATATTTTAATGAAATAAAAATTTAAAACTTTCTCAGGTGTCTTCCCTGCAATCTTCGGTTTTGAAAAAATGGCATTCTGCACCCTGTATCACCATGACAGAGACTGTGTAGAAAGAATGGTTTTCACCGTCTGTAACCCTGTAAAAACCTAATAAACATGTTAATAAAATCAATGGGAGTGGAGGAGGATTTCTCTGGAGGGCCAAGGAAATGGTGTCGCAGCAGTGGAAATGGTGGATGCAGGTGAAGAAACGGGTAAAAAACATGGCAGAATGGAGGAAAACTAGCCTAATGGAAGTTTAGTGTGAGACGGGTTCAGGGCCGTCCGATTAGACTAGACATCAATGATCAATAGTTTAAATTAACTGATGGAACTGTTGGGAGGATGGACAAATGAATAATGAATGGGGGGGATATTATATCGTGACCGTGGGATCAGATTAACGAACGGTGGAGATTCATCGATAGGGTCGCTGGGGAGAAAAGGAAAATGGTGGATGAGTGAAGGCGATATCTAATCTGGATCGTTAGATCAGGTAAATGGGCGGCTGAGATCTACGGAGGAAGTCCTTTGAAAGGTTATATGGGGGCCAAAGGAAGAGTGAGACTCAATATGAACTGTCTGATTAAGTCAACCGACGATGGAGATTAAAAGGAGAAGTTTGATGCGGAGGGTGGTAAGTGGAAAACCAGAGTGGTTATCGCGCAGTTTTAAAGTGGTTTCAGATTGTTTTCGAAAAAACACGATACCATACATCGCATGCCATGTGGCAAAAAAAAACCTCCCATATCGCGTAAATTTGAAACATTAATTCTCGGACGCAAAAATTACGTGAAATGCATATCAGCCGTTGGATGGAGGGTGGGGAGATCTAATGGTGAAAATGTCACCGCGATGGGGAAAGGTGCATGGGTGGAATAGGTAGATGGGGTCAATGGTGAATTAAATCCTGACTGTTAGATCTTGGAAACGGATGGTCAAGATCTATCGATGAGAAACAAATGAGCAGGGGTGTATCGGGCCATCGGGTTTATTGTTAGACGTCAGATCTTATGTATGGACGGCTGAGATTTGAAACTGGCATGACAGTGTTACAAAGGGTAGTGGACTGTTATACGGATACGAAAATGATCTTGACTGTCGGATCTATGAAAATCAACGGTCAGGATTGAATCGGCGGGTTAATGTCGGAGGCTAATGAGCAGAGCATGATTGAATCTAGGCCGTTGGTTCTTGTGGATTCAACGGTCCAGATTAAATCGATGGAGCGATGATGTTGGGCTCAGGAGTGGGGTGCGATGGTATCTCAGCTGTTGGATCTGTATGGATGGACGGTCGAGATTGGATCGGGGATCGCAAATCGGAGGAGACAAGGGGGTGGCACTTTGAGACTTACGATGTGCGATTAAGTGCTAGTCGTCTGATCAAGGAGTAAGATCGATGGTGGAAATTAAATCGGCAGGGCGACAACAGAGTATTATGGGTGGAGCGCGACGAGATATGGAATGTTGGTTCTTGTGGATTGAATGGTCCAGGTCGAATTGGCGGATCGGTGTCAGAGGAGGCAAAGAACATGGAAAAGAAAAGTTGCGATTGCCAATTTGAGATTTAGCACAAGCCATTGGATCTGCGGATGATCAACGGTCCTGATTAAATCGTAGGTCGAGAGAAGAAAACCCATCGCATCGGAAGATTTCGGAAGAACAAAGGAAAAGTCAGAAACGGAAAGCTCTGACTACGATTTGCGATTGGGGCTAGCGCTAAGCTCCCATATGTGGTCCCATGGATAGAAAGGATTGGGGCTAGTAGTGAGTTTAAGCCCTTGGGGGCTTAATATTTCAAAAGAGCGGAGAATGCATTTTTTGTGTTTTTTAAAGGGATTTTTGGGGTTTTAGCACCCGGTTGCTGGGCTAAGGGCCTATGAAGAAAGGGGCCATGGCATATAAGCTCTCGGGGGTTTAAGGCCTGGTATAGTGTAAAAAGAGGGTTTTTAGGCCAAAAGAGAGCTTTTTTAGGCCAAGAAAGGGGTTCCGGTAGGCAGAAAAGGGGGTTTTTAAACTAAATAAAGGGAGCTATAAGGTTTAAAAGGGAAATTTGATGATTTGGAGGGTTAATGAAGGGATTTTGTGGGAATTTTGTGAGGGGAAAAAGGGGTGAAAATGGGGATTTTGAAGGGATAAAATGGAGCAGATGGGGGATTTTTCTGAGCACTTTTCTTTCACAAACAGTGAGGCTAATCAAATGGAAACAATAGTGAAGATTTTTTCAGAGTAAAAAGACACATGGAGGCTTCAAGGATGATAGATTTTCAAAGAAAATGTCTCTCTTGAAGGCTCAGAAACATTTTTAGCAGCCTGTTTGCTATGCCAACATTTTATAGGTGGCTAACAGTGGCTCCACATGGGGATGGCATCTTCTTGAAGGTGTCAAGAACTTTAGAAATAATATTTGGAATTAGGCAAGATGCTTGATATTTAACCATCTTTCTCTTCTTGAATTAGCTGCTACAAACATGATGGATATTAAGTCGGCAGAAAATATTCTCCCAAACAATCTACCTACCCATCCTACAATCCTAACATTTTTTCTTCAAGGTGCATTTAGAATTGCAGACCTTCTTCATCATTTTTTTTATTGAAAGTAGAAAAACTAATCTAATTCTACCCTTATTCCTCCATGAGACCAGATTAGACAGTTGGCCTCACAGCTTCTCTACCTATACTAATATCTGCTAGGATTAAACTGTCTAGCAGATTTTCTTTCGCTACATTCTAAAACAGAAATTTAAAAACAGTCAAACCAGGATTAGACGGTCTGGTTTGCTGTGGGTCCATGGCATAAAGACATCTACATATGAGCTGAACTTTGCTAGAAATTGAAACCAAAATTGTGAAGTATTGAAACTGGAAACTTTAAGGAATCCTTCTTTTTCTTGTGACTCAGATTTTGAGCTTGTTAGTCACTTTTCTTCTTCATTTCAGCTATGGTTTTGAGCTTGTTAGAGATGATTCTTCTTCTTTCTTTGTCGGTTCAGGTTTTGGGCATATTAGAACCAGCCTTTCCCTTCTTTGGCTTAGTTTTTGAGCCGGTTTGAGCTATTATTTTGGAACTTCATAGGTTCAAGTTTTGAGCTTGTCTGAACCTTTCTTTTCTCTCTTTTTTAAAACAAAACACAACAATGGTATTTAAAATGGAAGTGAAAACTTTAAACTCTGAACTTCAGCAGTAATAATGTTTGAGCATCCTACCATTGATAGGACCCCCAAATAGATCTGTACCATCTAATTCTTGCAGAAAAAAGGCGTTGGGACCAATGGTGGATTGGATGATGTAAGGACCTTGCCACAAACTATCAAATTTGCCATGCTTACCCTTGTCCTCTCTCCTAGAGTCCCACTTAAGTACCTTGTCTCCAATTTTGAAATCACAAGCTTTTGTTATTTTATCAATTTTTTTTTTTATGTTCTCCTGCACTTTCTAAGCTCTATTGTAGACTTCTTCTCTAGTCTGTTGGAGATGTATGGTTTGATTGATCCTTCTTACCATGCTGTCTCTTTCTGACTGTATTTATTGGACCAATTTTATCACTAGTACCCCTAGGCTGGTAGGGAACACTGCATCTGCCCCATAAACAAGCTAGTATGGTGACATTCCAATGGATTTCTTTGTAGTCAATCTGTCTGCCCACAAAGCATGCACCAACTTGTTATGCCATGATTTTTTATTCTCTTCAAGCAGCTTTTTGATGATGGTCACCAAAATTTTATTTGATGATTCTGCTAACCCATTACCTTGTGGATAATAAGTAGTAGAATGACCAAGTGAAATCTGATACCTGTGACAAAAATCAATCGTTTTTTTGGAACCAAAAGCAACAACATTATCAGTGATAATCTTCCTAGGGCAGCCAAATCTAGATAGGATATGGTCTTAAAGGAATTTTATAATAACAGAGTCTGTGGCATTCTTGGAAAGGATGGCCTCTATCCATTTTGTAAAATAGTCAGTGGATATAAGAATCCATTTGTGTTGGGAAGATGAAGTAGGATGGATTTCCCCTATGAAATCTAGGCCCCACTGTTGAAAAGGAGCTTCAATAGTGATGGGTTGTAATGGTAAAGGAAGGAGTTTTCTTTTGCCCTCAAAGATCTGGCACTTGTGGCAGGAAACTATCATTTTATGTACATATTGGAAAAGGGTGGGCTAGTAATAGCCAGCTATAAGGATTTTGTTAGCAGTGGTTTTCTAGTTGAGATGGACTCCACACTCTCCTGCATGGAATTCGTATTTGATCCTCTCTACATCAACATTAGGCAAACATTTAAGCAACAAACCAATTGCATTTTTCCAGTATAAACATTAATTTAAAATGCTATAATTTCTAGCTTTTAACTTTAGAAACCTTGCCTTAGTCTTAGATAACTTAGGAGGAGCATTGAGATTTGTAAGTACATACAAGATGTTAGCATACCAAGGAGAGTTTTGGAATTGTTCTTCAACAGTAGGAGCATGCAATCCTTCATGTTCATCCAAAGCATCTACCATATTAATTTCAAGGGATTTTAAGTTAGATTTAGCCATTAGTTGAGCCAAGCCTTGACCCTTGATGAGTTTTGTGGGTTTTATTTCCAAACCATAATCTAATATTACAGCAATTCATTTTCCCCTCTTTCCTTCTAGATCTTGTGACAAACTATCTTTCACCACTATATTAGGCACATAGGCAATGATGTGAGAATGCAGAATATACACCCTAAAGTCTTTTAAGGCCTTTAACAAAGAAAAAGCCTGTTTTTCCATTATATTATATTTCAAGGGTGCATCCCTTGGTGCCTTGCTGAAAAAAGCAATAGGCTGCTCATGTCCCTCTAGATTTTCCTACAATAGGACAATGACCACTGTATGCTCTAATGAAAAAGATAAAATTAGGAAGTCTTTAGTAAAATCAGGGCTGATTAGGACTGGTGCCTGGGTGAGTGCATGTTTAACTAATTCAAAAGGTTTTTTGGCCTCTAGAGTCCATTTGACTCCTACTTCATTTTTCATCATGTTTGTCATATCTCTGAGGAGTTCTACTAAGTTGGTAATAAACCTCCTTAAAAAGCTAATTTTCCCAATAAAGGACTGCAATTTTTTTATGTTTCTTGGGTGGCCAATCTGCAATATTTCATCAACTCTTTTTCGGGTGTATTTTAATTCCCTTTTCTGATATAATATGGCCAAGAAGCTTACCCTCTTGGAGTCCAAATAGTTTCTTCTTGGAATTTAAAGATAGCCCGAACCTTCTACATTTCTCAAATACTCTCCTCAGATGTTTAAGGTGTTCTTCATTAGTTTTGGAATAAACTGTTATGTCATCAAGATAAATTACAATGAAGTGCCCTATTTCCTCTGAAAATGCAATGTCCATAGCTCTTTGGAAGGTTGCACCAGCATTCATTAGTCCAAAAGGAATTTTCACATACATGAAAGTGCCCCAAGGAGTGGTGAAAGATGTCTTAAGTTGATCTTCTAGGAGTACTAAGACCTGGTTATACCCTGAAAATCCATATAATAGGGAAATCCTCTTTGAACCAACTACCCTTTGTAGGATGTGTTCCATTTTGGGTAAGGGATAATTGTCCTTTCAGGAGGCTCTATTAAGGTTTCTAAAATCACTGCACAACCTAATCTCTCCTGTCTTTTTCCTTACAGCCACAAGGTTGGAGACCCAATCTGAAAACCTCACAGGCACTATGATACCAGCTCCATACATTTTCTTAATCTCCTTTTCTACCAGAGGCAATTGTACTGGGTTAATTCTACGCAGTTTTTGCCTAAAGGGTTTTTGGTTTTCTTTCAATGGGATATTTTGCTGGATGATCTCTGTGTCATAGGCTTTTAAGTCCTCATAGCTCCAAGAAAACACATCAAAAAACTCTTTAAATAAATCAATGTATTTCTGTTTGATATGTGTTGGAAAAGTTTTAGATAATTTAATCATTTTAGGCTTATCCTTGGTGCCTATATTGCATTCTTCAACATCAGATTCTGTGTGTTATATAGTGGGTTTCTTTGCCACATCATTAAAATCAAAAATTTCCTCAAGGGGTGCTAGTCCTTTGGGTATGTTTTTGTCTTTGGACTGCAACACCTCTATGTCTTCTTTTTCTGCGTTCTTGTATTCTTCAGTTTGAGTTCCAAGTTCTTTGGTTAACATGTTTATTTTTGCAGAACAGGATGGTTTTTCTTCATCAGGAGGCTCTTTGTCTGAAAATTTTTCATCGGATTTAGATTCTGAATTAGGTAATTCAAACTCATTCCTGCAAAGCAAGAAATCCTCCATCTGTTTGTCACCCTCAAAGACCTGCCAATATTTCTCATTATCTGGCACTGCTGGTCTGTATTTTGTTTGTATAATTATCTGTTTATCACTAGGCAATCTCTGATATGAACTAGCAGCGCAGGCCAATCCATTTGCAATGATATTTTGACTCCTAGTGACAAATACAAGCTCATATTCTACAAATGTTTTAAGAAGATCCATGGCATAATTCCTATATGCCCTTAGTTTAGGATGCTTAGCAGTGTACTCTCCATTTATTTGTTTGATGATTAATTCAGAGTTTCCATGCACAACTATCCTCCTAGCTCCTAGTTTTTTCAATAGATTCAATCCTAGGATGAGAGCCTCATACTCCACAATGTTGTTTGTGCACTTAAAGTCTAGTTTGAAGGCATGACTCTCAGCATAGTTTCTTTCAGGTATTGTGCAACCATACCCCAACTCCTGCATTCTTCCTAGTACAAGACCCATCAAAGTTCATGCACCATAAAGGACTGTTTGCAGATTTGTTATCATTTTCACCCCTAATACTATGTTCACCATCATGTTGTATTCTGAGGTCTGCACCATGTTGTGTTGTGTCTTGTTCGTTAGGATTTTCATGGAGTTCAGAGTGGTGAGTAATCTACTGTTTGTAGTCTTGGTTTTGTTCATTCTGGTTTTTTGATTCAGTACACTATTGAAATGTTTCTCCCTTGTTTTCCTCTATATCTAGAGCTTCCATTGTGTTGAGATCTGTGGGCTCTACTCTGTTGTTTAAATTTCTGTCTTCTAGCTCTGGCTCATCTATAAATTCATCGTTGTAAAGGATAAAAGAGTCCAAATCTGTATGGACAGAGTAAAAAGGTGAATTTTCAGGTTTCTTAGGGCTGCTAACCATAAAATTCATGTGTGTCTCTCTATACAGCCTTCTAAGCTAGCTAAAGACAGGGATTGTGGCATATGTCATGTCCATATGCATTTTACCTTGCATCTTGGCACCCCATGACCTTGACAACAACATGCCATACTTAGGAGGTACATCGGCCACTACCACATCCATTGCCATGCACTTGGCTGGGATTTGGGTCAGATTCACACAGAGATCTTTGATTAGGCCGAGGCACTTCACTCTGCTAGAGTCAAAGGAATATAAATCCTTATAGGGTCTGGTTATCTCTAGGCCTAGCTTTTCCATTATCACTTTTGGCATAAGGTTGTGTAAGGCCCCAGAATCATGCATGGCATTATGCAAGATTTTGTCATGGATATTGAGGCTGACATAAAAAGGAGGTATTACCCCTTCTTGGAATTTTCTTTCTATTTTTGGACAAAACAAAAGAGCTGGTTGATCATCATTTAAATTGACAGTATCACTATTTTCTCCTAAGTTTAAAGCTTTCAAAATTTGACCTTTATACACATCTTGGGTGGCCAACTCAGTGAGAGGAACTGAAATTTTGATTTTGGCTATCTCACTTTCCAAATTGAAAGGAGACTGACTCTTTGAAAGGTTCAATTCTGTTTTTTTGGTCACCATTTTATTGGCACAATCAACTTGCCGATTCTCACTATGTACACTGTTTGAAACTATTTTTCAGGAGCAGTAGCTGCAACTCTAGTGCTGCTATTTTCTTTACTCGGTTTATTAGTAGTTTGGATGTCATTTTATTTGTTTTTGCTAGAACTCTTAGCTGCTGATTTGTTTCTTTTAGGAGTCACTTTAGGAGTGTTTTCGGGTATTTTCTTAATGGTGATGTCAGAAGCTTTTGTTTTGGGAGTTTATAGGTTCTTTTTTCTTCTGAGATCATATTTTTCTCGGACTTGCATGATGGCATTTTCGAATCCTAACCTATAGTCTTCAGTTTCTAACCCTTCCTCATCCCAATGTGAGTATGAGGTCTGATTATCCTCTATAGGAAAGGTGTGATCTTGGTTATCTAATTCCACCATGTTTATGATGGTTCCATATGATTCTTCTATTATTCCTTCATCTTCATCAAGGAAATTCTCTTGGAATGGAGGTATGACTTGTTGATTAGAGTCTCTTTGTCTATTTGGGGGATTGTTTATCATAAACTTTTGGTTCTGGTTTTGATTTTGGTTTCTTCTCTGATTATTGACTTGGACAACCATTTTCTCTATCATTCTTTCTATCCTCTCGATGTTTTTGGCTAGGCTATCATATTTTGAATCAGATGAAGAAGCTGCAGTGTCATCCCTATAGGTTACCTTCTTTTCAGCCCTCATTCTAGCTCTTTTTTCAATCAGGTTTGCTTCTACACTCACTACTCCTTTCTGCATGTCTTCTAATGTGTTATAATATCTTTCCCTTAACTGATAGGCCATGTCAGCATCAAATCCTTCAGGGTATTTCAATAAGGTCATTCCTTGGGGAGGTTTCATGTGAGGTGGAAGAGCATTGTAGACATTGTTAAATCTAGTATAATAGTCATGGACACTCTCTCCCTGATTTCTTTTAAGCTTCTTATATTCTGCTAATATTTGGAGAGGCTTGACTTTGACTTCACATTTGTCTATGAAGGTTTGATGTAAAGAGGGAAGATCATGGATACTATTAGGAGGTATGCCTTTAAACCACTTCTTCACTTCTCCTTCTAAACTCTGAGCAAATATTCTCATTTTGATTATCTCATATTCTATCTCCATATAGTTAAAGGCATCTTCCATCCTATCTACATGGTGTTGATCTATGGTAAACTCTTTTCCAGTGAAATGTTGGATTTTAGATTTATAATCATTGGGTAAAGGCACTAGAGGCGGTGGTAACACCAAGGGAGCATACCATGTAGCCATGGTAGTGTTTTGTGAAGGTAAAGTTTGGGCTTGAGCAGCAGGTATATGAATGAAAAAAATGCTAGGACCAACAGCAAATTGTTGAGCAGATCTAGGGTGAGAGAGCCCAAGTTATGGATGAAATGAACATCAGGAGGTGTTGATGGGGGTGTTTCTCTGTCCCTAATGTTTTGACGACTATGTGGGGGTGATATTGGAGGCTTAAAGTCTGTCTATTCTATAGCACTGAGTGACTAAGTTCTTGATAAATTACTTGGTAAGTCTAAGTCAATTTGAGTGTTTGATAGAGCTCCAAAGTTTTCAAGTGTGGAATTAGGTCTATTAATGTGTCTGACAATAGTTGGATCCCTATATGTATAAGGCTTCCTAAGAATACTCTCAAGGTTTTCAACTATCTCAAGTGGGTTTGGATTAGGATAAGCTTTAGTATGGCTTGTTCTTGAAGCCAGTATGTTAAGTCCTCAAACTCAACAAAGAATATTAGCCAGATGTGACAGTCTTTAGGTGACAACTGTCTTCAAGAAAGGAAGCTTAATTCTATGTATTTCCCTTGATATGGATGATGTTGTAATAAAATTGGTCTCCCAGTGGAGTCTTGTGAAAAAAAAGATAATCAGTAGGCCTACTGATCATCAGTGAAGTCTTATGGTCATTCAGGAACTGTGGAGTCGCTAGGTGGAAGGTTAGAATGTTTCAAGGAGATTGACTTTCCACCACAGTGATTTACTACCAAACCAAGGATACTATGGTCTTAGTCCCCAACGGAATCACCATTATGTTGTGGTTCCTATGTTTTGGCAAGTTTAGCAATACCAAAAGACAAGACAACATCAAACCACTTTGGGATCTCAGGATCTAGTCCTCCTGGATCCAGAGAGGGATCTCTCTATAAAGGAAAATAATAATATATCTTTGAGGTTCAAATTTAAGGTATTAGGCTAGTTGTAGGGCACAAGGGTTCTTGTTTTGTTTTTTTTGTTTGTTTGGTTCGGAAACATGAAAGAAGGGTTCAATGTAAGACAAATATGTGAGCAAAGAAGGATTTTTGGAAATGGGGAGATAATTCAAAGAAAACTCAAGTCCATTGGGAAATGGAGTCATAAAAGGGTTCACTTGCAATTCAATATCCAAGGCTTTCAAATGGGCTAGTCATCTAAAACAGAGGATCTGTAAAGATGATAGTATGGGATGAAACAATAAGGAAATGAAGGTGAAAGAAAAAGAAACCTTCCAAGGTGACCACTTAGGAGAAAATCTAGGGACAGGGCATGCCTTAACCATCTATGATAAAACTCCTATGAGGCTAGCTCTTCAAACAATAGAAAACATTTAATATTTGACAGAAAGTGAAGCCTAAGATCAGAGAAAGACTTTTAACTTTCAATGCTTTTGACATTCAACTTAAGGGATCTTAGAAAAGCTAACTGTTAGAAAATGACCCTAATGAGACAGAACTAACTCTAAATCTCTGAGTTTCCTAATTCTTTCAGTTAAAACCAGACAAGAACATCTAAAAACAAACTCTAAATTCATACATCAGTAAGCATGGAGAACCAACTACTATACTGGTTAAATTATCTTGAATTTGTTCTTAGATCACACAATTAGCAGAAAACGTAAAATATAAGAAGAGTAGGAAGCATTAGGGTACTCTACAGTAGTATATCCTAAGCTAGATTACTGATTCTTATCAGAGAAATGAAATGTGATGAATAACAGAGGGAAAACATTGACAAAGATAGAACACATCACCACTGATTTAGATTAGGATCCAATGAACATGCTTGTCATATTAGAAGAGAAACACCAGTCACATACATCATTGTCTAATAGCTTGATATCTACTAGAAATCATCTCCCAGTCTATTTTACAACTAATACACACAAAACTCTATCTCAAAGAAACAACTTACAATCCACAGTTAACTAACCAACAACCTTTACAATGTATTTTTCATGAGTTCTAATAGCTGAAAGTGTGGCAGTAGAGGTAGATAGAACTTTAAATGGCTCATTAAAATAGAGGGAGAAGTGTTTCATTGCCCATTCTATCTCAATATCCCTTTATTGACTTTTAGTACCCTTTGGATGAATTAGTGGTCTTCGACAGGATGATAATATCTCCAGAGGTATGTTTCTGAGGTACTTTCTGGGTGTTTGTACTCCTTTTGTACTCTCGAATAAGTAAGGAAGATAAATGAATTTAGGCCTTCCATACTTTGTAACTAATGATCTAGCAGTCTTAGAACTTTTGTCAGGGTGGTGATCTTCTCAGGAACTTGATGGAGAATAAAAAACACTATGGGAACTTGTCCTTTCTTGGGAAAGAACGTTCTGCTGATGTGAAAACAATGATATGGATTTTTTCATGCACTTTAGGCCTTATTAGCCTTATAGATCATTTATAAGGTCTTAAATATGTATCTTCTTCCTTTAAACACTGGATTATGACATTAATATTCAATAATTGGCTTTAAATCCCTTAATCCTGTCACTGATACACTTTGCCGCTTCTCTTCTGATCTGTCTGTGAATATGCAGGTTTTAGTGGCACTGAAGGCTTATGAGAGGGTTTCACACTGATATTTTAATGAAATACACATTTAAAACCTTCTCAGGTGTCTTCCCTGCAATCTTCGGTTCTAAAAAAATGGCATTCTGCGCCCTGTATCACCATGACAGTGATTGTGTAGAAAGAATGGTTTTCACCGTCTGTAACCCTGCAAAAGCCCAATAAACATGTTAAGAAAATCAATGGGAGTGGAGGAGGATTGCTCTAGAGGGCCGAGGAAACGATGTCGCAGTAATGAAAATGGTGGATGTAGGTGAAGAAACGGGTAAAAATCATGGTAGAATGGAGGAAAACTAGCCTGATGGAAGTTTAGTTCGAGGCGGATTCGGGACCGTCTGATTAGACCAGGCATCGGCGATCAACAGTTGAAATTCACCGATGGAATTGTTGGGAGGATGGACGAATGAATAATGAATGGGGGGGGCATATTATATCATGACCATGGGATTAGACTAATGGACGGTGGAGATTCAGTGATAGGGTCGCTAGGGAGAAAAGGAAAATGGTGGATGAGTGAAGGCGATATCTAATCTAGAGAGTTAGATCAAGTAAATGGGCAGCTGAGATCTATAGAGGAAGTCATTTGAAAGGTCAGATGGGGGCCAAAGGAAGAGCGAGACTCAATATGAACCATCCGATTAATTCAACCGACGATGGAGATTAAAAGGAGAAGTTTGATGCAGAGGGCGGTAAGCGGAAAAATGGAGTAGTTATCGCGTAGTTTTAAATTTGTTTTGAAATTTTTCCAAAAAAACGTGATTCCACTCCGCACCTGACACGTGGAAAAACAAAACTGCTCGTATTGCGCGATTTCAAAACCTTAACGTTCGAACGCAAAAATAATGTGATATGCATACCAGCCGTTGGATGGAGGGTGGGGAGATCTGACGGTGGAAATGTTAGGGCAATGGGGAAAGGCGCATAGGCGGAACAAGTAGATGGGGTCAATGGCGGATTAAATCCCGACCGTTAGATATTGGAAACGGATGGTCAAGATCTGTAGATGAGAAAGAAATGAGCAGGGGTGTATCGGGCCATCGGGTTTATTGTGAGCCATCGGATCTTATGTATGGATGAATGAGATTTGAAACTGGTGTGAAAGTGTTACGAAGGGCAGTGGACTGTTATACGGATGCGGAAATGATCTTGACCGTCGGAACTATGAAAATCAACGGTCAGGATTTAATCGACGGGTTAATGTCGGAAGGCTAATGAGCGGAGCGTGATTGAATCTAGGCCATTGGTTCTTGTGAATTCAATGGTCCAGATTAAATCAGCGGAGCGATGATGTTGGGCTCAGGAGTGGGGTGCGATGGTATCTCAGCCGTCGGATCTGTATGGATGGACGGTCGAGATTAGATCGGGGATCGCAAATCGGAGGAGACAAGGGGGTGGCACATTGAGACTTGGGATGCATGATTAAGCACCAGCCGTCCGATCAAGGTTCAAGATCAACGGTGTAAATTAAATCGGCGGGGCGACAACAGAGTATTATGGGTGGAGCACGACGAGATCTGGATCGTTGGTTCTTGTGGATTCAACGGTCTAGATTGAATCGGTGGATCAGCGTCGGAGGATGCAAAGAACATGGAAAATAAAATTTGCGATTGCCAATTTTCAATTGAGCGCAAGCCGTTGGATCTGTGGATGATCAACGGTCTTGATTAAATCAGAGGTCGGGAGAAGAAAACCCATTGCATCAGAATATTTCAAAAGAACAAAGGAAAAGTCGGAAACGGAAAGCTCTGACTGCGATTCGTGATTGGGGCCAGCGCTAAGCACCCATACGTGGTC
Organism: Pinus albicaulis; assembly: GCA_034641835.2. Taxonomy (NCBI): domain Eukaryota; kingdom Viridiplantae; phylum Streptophyta; class Pinopsida; order Pinales; family Pinaceae; genus Pinus; species Pinus albicaulis. Next base: position 175,887 of record JAXQQM020080761.1, read on the forward strand.
CCATGGATAGAAAGGACCGGGGCTAGCAGTGAGTTTAAGCCTTGGGGGCTTAATATTTCAAAAGAACGAAGAATGCATTTTTTTGTGTTTTTTAAAGGGATTTTTTGGGTTTTAGCGCTCGGTTGCGGGGTTAAGGGTCTATGAAGAAAGGGGCCATGGCATATAAGCCCTCGGGGGGCTTAAGGCCTGGTATAGTGTAAAAAGAGGGTTTTTAGGCCAAAAGAGTGCTTTTTTTGGCCAAGAAAGGGGTTTCGGGAGGCAGAAAAAGGGTGTTTTTAAAACCAAATAAAGGGAGCTATAACGTTTAAAAGGGAAATTTGATGATTTGGAGGGTTAATGAAGGGATTTTGTGGGAATTGTTTGAGGGGAAAAGGGGGTGAAAATGGGGATTTTGAAGGGATAAGATGGAGCAGATGGGGGCTTTTTCTGAGCATTTTTCTTCACAAACTGTGAGGCTGATCAAATGGAAACAGTACTAAAGATTTTTTCAGAGGACAAAGACACATGGAGGCTTCAAGGATGATATATTTTCAAATAAAATGTATCTCTTGAAGGCTCAAAAACATTTTTAGCCACCTATTTTCTATGCCAACATTTTATAGGTGGCTAACACACTACAAAAGGACACTACGAAACACGTCAGTAATAAGAAACATCCTGTAAATTCACTTAATAGAACAAATGTGCAGCAGGGTGAGTCATCCCAGAACAAATCAGTTGACACTAATATCTTGGAGAGACTTGTCACTGTAACTGAACAAGCAACAAATTCTAGAAAGAGTGAAGAAGAACCTGAAAAGAATTTTAAGCAAACTCATGCTTTCAATTTGACAAAAGAGTTGGAGAAGGTCAAAAATTAGGTGCCTCTTCTAGAATTAGTCAAAATACCAGCTTACAATAAATAAATTTCATAATTTATTAATCTCACATAGGTGGAGACATAAGTGACATAGTGAACTTACAAGAAGAAAATCCAGTGGTCACCTTTGGTCCTCATGTCGAAGAAATAGATCCCTCTGTTCCACCCTTCTATATTGCTCTATTGCTTCATGATTATACTCTGCATAATTTCATGTTGGACTCGGGAGCGTCCCATAATCTCATGCCATTGTCTGTTATGAAGGAACTTAACTTTCATATTACCAAACCTTATAGGGATCTATATTCATTTGATTCCAAAAGGGTGAAATGTGTTGGGCTAATTAAATATGTAGCAGTTTCATTGGCACAAATCCCAGCAAAGAGTATAGTCTTGGATGTAGTTGTTGCTGACATCCCAGCTAGGTTTGGAATGCTTTTTTCAAGATCTTGGGGAGAAAAGTTGGGAGGTGTACTAAAATTATATTTCACTTATGCTATCATTCCAGTTTTTAATGGGGAAGAAAGGAGGTTGTATAGGGAAACAAGGTTTGTGAAGACTACCTCAAAGAAAGATGCAGGAAATTCCCCCATTTATAGTCAAGAAATAGAATACCTTTCTTGTTTCATGCTGCATGAACTTAGATGTGGAATTTGTTGAAGACACATGGAAGAAACTCTCTTCAGCAGTTGTAAATAATGAGCTACACTCGAGGAAGATTTGGAAGTGATACTTTGATGGTGCCTACTCCAAGGAGGGCGCATGTGCTAGATTCTTGCTGATATCACCAAAAAGGAACCTCATGCCTTTCTCTTTTAAACTAGAATTTGATTCAACAAACAATGTGGCTGAGTATGAGGCCTTAATCTCAAGCCTTCAAGTTACTAAACAGATGGGAGTTCATTGTATTTCAATTTTTGGTGACTCTGAATTGATAATAAGGCAGATTAAAAATCATTGTCAAACCAAGCATCCAAGATTGAGATCATATAGGAATGAAGTGTGGGATTTGGTAGAAAAATATTTTGAAGCATTCAATCTTCAGTATATTCCGAGGGAGGGGAATAATTTGGCCTATTCTTTTGTAGTTGCATCCAACACCTTCAAACCTCCAATAAATCCAAGGTTAAGGTATGAGATTGAAATTAGGCATAGACCTTCTATCCCTAATAATGTGAAACATTAGAGGGTGTTTTATGATGATGGATAGATAATTCAGCTCCTAACCATGATTGGAAACTTTGAAGACACTGAGATAGACCAAGAGGAAGAAAAAACATAGCAGAAAGCATAAATAAGAAACCTTAAGCAATCAATAGGTGAATAGAAGGTTATCCAATTGAAAGATAATTTGCTCCCCAAAGGGTTGTTTTCGCTTGAAATATTATTCAATGCTAATGATGTTGTTGTTGATTCAAAGAAAACACATAAAGAAGAAGAGATGGAAGATTGTAATTTGGGAACTCAGCAAGAACCCAAAATAGTAAAAAATTTCAAAGGTGTTCCCAAAAACTACAAATAAAGATACATTGATCTTTTTAAGAAATATATGGATGTGTTTTCCTAGTCAAACATATGACAAAATCATTATTCAGAATAAGGTTCCATTGAAGGAAGAACTCAAACCACACAGAAAAAAGCTCAGAAAGATCAATCCATTGTTGTTAGCTGCAATCGAAAAAGAAGTGAAGAGACTGTTGCAGGCGAAAATTATAGTCCCTCTCAAATATTCAGACTGGGTTTCTAATCTGGTCCCTGTAAGAAATAAGAATGGATAAATAATACTGTGTGTATACTTCAGGAACTTGAACCGAGCATCTCTAAAAGATAATTATCCTTTGCTAAAAATGGATTATGTCTTATAGAAGGTGACATGAGCTCACATGTTGTATATGGTTGAAAAAATTTCTGGGTATAATTAGGTAGTAGTAGAAAAATATGATCATAAGAATATTGCTTTCACTACGCCCTGGGGCACCTTCATGTACGCAAGGATGCCATTTGGCCTTATGAACACAGGTTCAACATTTTTGAGGGCCATGGACATAGCCTTCGTTGGTGACAGGTTTGTAGTTATATATCTGGATGATGTAACTGTTTTCTCAGGGTCAGATGATGAACACTTGGAGCATTTGCAAAAAAAATTTGAAAAGTGAAAAAAGTTTGGTCTGTCATTAAATCCCAAGAAATCTCTATTTGTCTTAGAATAAGGCAAATTATTGGGTCACTAAATTTTGACCCAGTAAGGGTGGAAGCCATTCAAAATATTCCTTTACCCATAAGCAAGAGGGATATCTAGAGATTCTTGGGAAAAATAAACTTTCTGAGGATGTTTGTGACCAATTATGCTGAGATCGTGAGAATCATAACAAATATGTTGAATAAAAATGCAGAAGTGAAATGGGATAAGGAAGCAAGAGATGCATTTTCTAGAATAAAGGAAGCACCGTAGGAAGCCCTAGTTCGGATTAGCCCAAACTATCAAAAATTATTTTAGGTATTCTCATTTGCATCACCCACTAATATTTTTGTTGTGTTGTTGCAGAAAAATGAAGACAATAAGGAGCAGCCAGTTGCATTTTTCAGCAAAGTTCTCAAATATGCTGAGCTCAAATAAAATATTCTAGAGAAATAAGTATATGATTTGGTCAAAGCACTAAAATCCTTTAGGACTTATGTGTTGCAGTCCCAAATAACTACTTATGTTCCTAAT
>JAXQQM020093161.1:0-106378 GCA_034641835.2 Pinus albicaulis
ACATATTATTTCTTTAGGCAGAGTCTGTAGAGGGCCAGGTAGCCTCCGGATTCATCCTTTCCTTGAAAGGTGAAACATCCGGTGAATGCCCCTACAGTCCATCTCTGTATGAGAAATAGTTTGTTCTCACGATTTCAGATCAGGTTGGTATCGGAGCTCAAGGTTTTTCTTAAGAGATTGTGAAATTTGTGCAAGTTAATTGTGTGGTTCTGCAAATCTTGATGCTTACTAGGCTGAAACTGCAAAGAGGGGAAGGTCAATTGGTTAGAGAACAAGTTAATCCTCAACCAAGGAGGGCTAGAGTGCCATTGCATCCACCTTCCATTTCATCCTCAGTAGCCTTTGAATCAGCCACAAGCATGTCATCTAGAGAAGGAGAAGTACATGAGGAAATGGATCCCAAGGAAGAAGAAAGAGTCTTTAGAAAAGCTTTCTTGGATTTGACTGAGATGGTTAGGATCCTATACCAGGAGAGAAATGATAGGATTGCTGGAGAAGGGTCTAGGAACCAAAGAGAAGAAGGAGATTCTTCAGGAGGAAAGAAAGACAAAGATAAGTCTAAGAAAGGGAATGGAGGAAATGGTGATCCACCATCTCCATCATCATCCTCATCCTCCACATCATCCTCTTCAACTTCTGAAAATCAGTCACATCAAACAAAAACCTCTTTTAAAAATCCTTTGTTGAAGCTTGATGTGAAGTTTGAGTTGCCAATGTTTAATGGTGATGTTAATGCGGAGAAATTGGATAATTGGATAATACAGCTGGAAGTCTATCTAAGAATCCAGAATTTGCATGATGATGACACTAAAATTCAATTAGCCTCTTTGAGAATGGATGGAGCAGCTTTGGTTTGGTGGGAAGCCAAGACTAGAGAGGAGATTAAAAAGCATGGTAAGATAACTCTAACTTGGAATGAGTTTATTACAGCCATTAAGAAACAGTTTTATCCTCTTGCTCATATTCAGAAATCTATCATGAATTGGTAGCATTTTAGGCAACTCAAGGGTCAAAATGTGCAAGATTATACTCAAGAATTTAGAAGGAGAGCACTTCTACTTGGGGTAGACTTACAAAGTCAAGACACCTTATTGAAATACATAGGTGGTTTGCACAGTTACCTTAAACATACTATCCTAATGTTCAATCCTACAAGCTTAGATGAAGTCTGTGTGCTGGCTACACATTTAGAAGCTAGAGGAAAGAATACTCTTGATGAGGGTAGAAACAAGTCTTTCAAAGGAAAGAACAAAGAGAAAAACAAAGGAAAAGGCAAGAAAAATGCATCTATCAAACAAGAGGGTGAAAAGGTCATTTGTAAACATTGTTCAAAGAGTGGCCATGAAGAGAAAAACTGTTGGAAACTTCATCTTGAAAAAAGAAACCAGTTTAACAAAAACAAGGGAAAGAAGAAAAATGCAGCTACTACAACTACACCACAAGATTTAGGTGATGATTCAGGTGACGAAACAAAAATTGCAGCCATGGGTTTGAAAATTTTGAAAGGGAAGGAAATTGAAACTCAAGCAAGTGCTAGTTCTTCAAAATTTCATACACAAGCTCCTAATGAGGAAGAAAGAATTGAACTGTTCCATGTGAGGGTAGTTGCAAAACATACCAAAATTGACACACTATTTGACAGTGGGTCACAAGCTAACCTCATATCTGAAGATTTGGTCAAGCAACTTAAACTTGAGACCATTCTGCATCCGAAGCCTTATCCACTTGGATGGATATGCAAGGATGCTAACTTGCAAGTCTCAAGGAAGTGCATATTGCACTTTGCAATAACTGCACACTATATTGACACAGTTGAACTTGATGTGGTTCCACTTGATATATCTGGTATTGTTTTGGGAAGTCCTTACTTGTTTGACAGGAAAGTGATTTTCTATCGCCATGAAAACAAATATCATCTTTTCAAAGATGGTAAGGAGTTTATTGTCAGAGCTCATCGCAAGAAGACAAATGTTGCAATGGTAAATGCAGGACAGGTAAAAAGGCTAGTCAATTCAAGCAAGAGTTTTGTACTTCTTATGGTCAATCCAAAGGTTGATGTGAATCATGAGTCATTTGAAAATTGTGATGCAAAGCTTAAATCTGATTTATATGATGTAGTTGATGCACATCATGAGATGTTTCAGGAGCCAACAGGTTTTCCTCCTAAAAGGGAGATTCAGCATGAAATCCATTTACATCCAGATTGTCCTCTTCCTAACATTGGCATGTATCGCATGTCTGTTATGGAGAATGCTGAAATCAAGAAGCAGATTAAAGAATTGTTGGACAAGGGTTTCATAAGGCCAAGCACTTCGCCATGTGGGTCACCTATAGTGTTGATTCCGAAGAAATATGGAACTTGGCGTATGTGTGTTGACTTCAGAGCTTTGAACAAGATAACGGTAAAGAATCGTTACCCACTTCCAAGAATATATGATTTGTTAGATCAGCTGAAAGATGCAAGATATTTCACTAAGTTAGACTTAAGAAGTGGTTATCATCAAGTAAGAATTGAAGAAAGTGACATTTGGAAAACAACTTTTAAAACCAAACAAGGACTCTTTGAGTGGCTTGTGATGCCGTTTGGTTTATGCAATGCACCTGCAACTTTCATGCGGGTAATGGATGATGTCTTACGTCCTTTTCTTGATGATTTTGTTATTGTCTACTTAGATGACATCTTGATTTTCAGTAAGACAAGAGAAGATCATGTCATGCATGTCAGTAAAGTACTTGATGTTTTGAAGAAAAATCAGTTATTTCTTAAGATGTCAAAGTGTGAATTTGGAAAGACTTCTTTGGTTTATTTGGGACACATAGTAGGTGGAGGCGCTTTGAGAATTGATCCTTCCAAAGTAGAAGCTATTGTGAATTGGCCTACTCCCAAGTCCATTACAGAGGTAAGAAGTTTTTTGGGTGCAGCTCAGTATTGGAGAAATTGTATTGCTAACTTTTCTGCCATAGCAGCTCCTATGCATGCAGTGAAAAGTGTGAAGCGTGCTTTCCAATGGGGAAGTAAGCAACAAAAAGCTTTCAAATCTTTGAAAGAAAATATCAGTTCAGCTCTGGTTCTTGCATTACCTGATTTGAGACAACCATTCAAGATTCAGACAGATGCTAGTGATTATGCCATGGGTGCAGTTCTCTTACAGCATGGTAAGCCTATCGCTTTTCATTCTGAGACATTTAATGGTGTTGTTGTGAATTATCCTACATATGATAAGGAGTTGTATGCGTTGGTACAAAGTGTCAAAAAGTGGAAGCACTATTTGATGGGCAAAGAAAAAATTGTGCATACCGACCATCAGCCTTTACAGTATTTGCAGTCGCAAAGTAAATTGCAGCAGTCACGACATTTCAGATGGATGGGTTTCCTACAACAATTTCACTTGGTAATAAGGTACAAGAAAGGTATTCTCAATAAAGTTGTTGATATGCTTTCAAGGCCTATTATTAGTGCTAGTATTTTTCTTAAGAATGATTCTATTGTGCATGAAAGCTACATAGAACAGTATGCATCAGATGAAGATTTTAAAGAGGTGTATGCTAACTTGAGTAAAGGGAATCATGTTGAGGAGAATGATTATCATTTGCATAACAATTTGCTGTTTCATTTGGGAAATTTATGTATACCACAGGGAGAGAGATTAATCATGATGAGAGAAGCTCATTCTTCTCTTATTGCTGGTCATTTCGGTGTAAGAAAAACGGTGGCACATCTGCAGAGGTATTGTTATTGGCCTCGCATGGTAGATAGTGTTACACGTTTCATTAGAGGTTGTTCATTATGTGCTACAAGCAAGCCTAGCAATAGGAAGATTGGACTGTATACGCCATTGCCAATACCTTCTAGACCATGGGAAAGTGTTTCTATGGATTTTGTTGGGGGATTACCATTATCTAGAAAGCAACATGATTATCTTTTTGTAGTAGTTGATCGTTTCAGCAAGATGTGTATTCTTATGCCATGTAAGAAAACTATAACTGCTGAACAAACTGCTGATTTATATTTTCAACATGTATGGGTTCATTATGGCTTGCCTACTTCTATTGTTAGTGACAGGGATTCCAGATTTGTTGGGAATTTTGGTCCAATCTATGGAAGATGATGGACACCAAGTTGAAGAAGAGTACTGCTTTCCATCCGCAAACAGATGGCCAAACAGAGGTAGTGAACAGAACCATTGTGCATCTTTTGAGAGGGTATTGCAGCAAGCATCCCAAGCTTTGGGATGAGCATTTTCATTACATTCAGCATGCTTACAACCGGGCCAAACACTCTTCTACAAATACTTCGCCATTTGAAGCTTGTTTTGGATATTTGCCTAAGTCACCATTGGACTTCATTCTTGAGAAGGATATTGCCATTGATGGGCATAGTGATGTTGACAAAGCTCGCTTGTTCATTGAAATAATTCAGCTCATTCATCAGCAAGTTCAAGAACAGCTTGAAAAGAGTCAAGGCAAGTACAAAGAAAGACATGACAAACATAGAATTGATCACAAGTTTCAGGAAGGAGATGAGGTATGGTTGCATATAAGGATAGAATGCAAGGAGAAGGTAAAAAGCTGAAGCCTATTCGTTATGGTCCATTCAAAATCCTTAAACAAGTTGGAAATAATGCCTTTCAACTAGATTTGCCTTCATACATGCAAATGTATTCCGTTGTTAATGTGGAAAATTTACGTTTGTATGAACCTCCTCTTATTGATGATTCTGAAAATCATGTTCAGCTGCCATCCATAGAAGATTTCTCGCCAAAATTTTTGGATGAGTTGAAAGAAGATGCAATCCTTGACAGAAGGACACGCACTTCAAGGAGGGGAGATGTTGAGTATCTAAGAGTTGGTTTAAAAGGCAGTAAACCAAGCAAAGCAAAGTGGATGGAGTTGGAACAGGTGAGGAGGTTGTATCCTCACCTTCTTAACAGGTAATTGAAAGCTTTTGAGGGTCCAAAAGCTTCCCATTTGGGAGGTGTGATCAGGAGATCAAGTCTCTTGAAGAAAAATGCTTAAAAATGAAGTTGCTTAGAATGGCTCCAAAATAGATCGACTGGAAAAAAGCTTCCCATTTGGGAGGTGTGATCAGGAGATCAAGTCTCTTGAAGAAAAATGCTCAAAAATGAAGTTGCTCAGAATGAATCCAAAATAGATCGACTGGAAAGTGTTCAGCGAAACGATCCCAACGCCGCGAATGGCACTCAAATCCGATGTCGTATGCAGAAGTTATTCAAGTTTAAAGATCCCTCAATTTCAATTAAAAATGCCAAATTTGACTTCATGAAAAATTTTATTAAAAAAAGAATATTCCACAGAATATTCTGGGAATATTCCGTGGAATATTCTGCAAAATATTCTGGGGAATATTTCGGTGACATACAATCATCGGGCGCCACGTGGCCAACCCGGAGGCCGCCACGTGGCCCCAAGTGGAATGGCATATGGCAATTTAAAAATTTGTTTCGGGTCGGCCGGAATCGAACATGGGTCGGGCGGTTAACATTACAATGGACTGACCGTTAGGCCAGAAAGGCGGTTCTTGTATTGCATTGGCACCGGTATGTTGATAACGTTTGAAGTTCCTTTGGGCGGGCCCGAAAGGGGGCCAGCCCCTAAGGGCCAGCCCCCTCTGCATAAAACCCAGGTCCGAGAACTCAGGGCTACAAGCATCGGTGCGCAAGGGATAAGGTGTGGGTCACACGGGCCGGCAGAGGGTGCGGAGTGCACGTTTAAATGTTGTTCAAACTTTATTATATGTCCGCCACGACTTTAAGTCGTTCAACCAACTCCCGCTCGGTGCGGTCACGAGGGGCTTATCCACTTAGCCCTTCAGTTTTGGTGGAAAATTCGGTGGAACCCTCAAAAATAGCGCCAAGCACTAATTTGTCGGACCTATCTGGTGGTGTCTCCAGTTTTAGCTGGAGTTTGTTTAGTGTAACTGGCAGTTGGAGTAAATGTGGCATAACTTTGGCTAGGAGAGGTCTTTGGAGACAATTTTTTTATTTATTTTGGGTGTAAAGATCATTCTGGAGCTGTTGGAAGTGTCTACGGAGCCACTAGGGCATTCTATCTGCGAATTTTACAGCGCTTTTGATCGTGGAGCCATCAGGGCCTAAGGGAAAGAGAGCTGCATTGGACTACCTTCATCCAATGGAGGTGAATTTGTAGTCATTTTAGACTGATTTGGATCTTTTGAATCTGTTTTAGTAGTCTATTTTTCCATTAGAGGCTTTTATACAGATGTAATCTCATTTTCAGCATTTAATCAAAGGAGGACTGAGCCTAATTAGAGGCTTTTGGACCCAGCGGAGGTAGCCCAAGAGAGGGGTGAACCGCTTAAACACATATTTGCTGTCACTCTGTATATTTTGGCTGTTTATTTTCAGATTCTGATAGTTTAAACAGTAAATTTTCATAAGCATGCTTTTCCAAAACAAGTTTATACAGTAAACAAAACTTGTTATTTTATCATCAAACCTCTACACTTCAATTGCAGAACATATCTTCTTGCTTATTCACACATAAAAACAGATCAATGAATACTTTGAACTTAAAAACAAAATACTTTCATTGATCTAGATATTGGTGATTACATATTATTTCTTTAGGCAGAGTCTGTAGAGGGCCAGGTAGCCTCCGGATTCATCCTTTCCTTGAAAGGTGAAATATCCGGTGAATGCCCCTACAGTCCATCTCTGTATGAGAAATAGTTTGTTCTCACGATTTCGCATCAACTATCCATGATTTCATATCTCAAATTCTATGTGAAAGAGAAAGCGATGAATTATTTTACGAAAAGAAATGTGTTGGTGGTAAAAAATGCGATGATTGTGGAAATTTGACTAAATTTCAAAACAAATATCGTACTAATATAAATGATCAATCATTGTCCAACATGAAAGTGAAATGGAAGAGATATGAATATATCCATACATCGATTCAAGGTGCAAATAGTGTTAAAAGAATTGAATTACGAGAAGAATAAATTTTTGTGATAGACTTTTTGAGAAAGTTTGAGGTAGAAATTTACAAATACACCAAGCATTCCCATAAAGCTTGATGGAAAGACTTGAAATTCAAAAAATATCATGAATTTTTTCCACCAGGGACCATTTTGTCAGTAATTGATTTTGCAGAAAACTACACATTTGTTCCACAAAAAGAAATTCAGAGTGAATACTATCATTCTGACCAAGTCTCCATGCTCGTCCATATTCTATATAGACATGTTGAACAAAACATCGATCATATAGAAAGCACCAGTGAAAATCGACATATTATTAAAGAATATCACTTTTATATCAGTGACGATCGTACACATGATACATATTTTGTACAACATTGTTTTGGAAAAATTTATGATTCCTTGAAAAATTGTGGAATAACATTCAATGAACATTGGATATGGTCAGACGGATGCACAGGTCAATTCAAATCTGCATGATCATTCTTTTGGTTATGTTGTCTTCATAAGAAAACATGCATTAAACATTGTTGGAATTTCTTTGAGACTGACCATGGAAAAGGAGAACATGACAATGCAGGGGCATGCATAAAACAAGCAGTTCAAAGATATCAAATGAACCCCTCTACAAGCCGCCTTGTGGACACGAAAGAATTTGTTCAATGGTGCATCGCTGCTCTAAGCCATGAGACTAACCAATCAAGGGAAGTGCAAAGGTACATTCAATTTAATTTTTATTGGATATCTAATTTTAAACAGTGTACATTTATCACAATGATTATCTTTGATTGTATTTTGATATCATATTTACATTCTTCTTTAAATTTTCCATATAAAGGTTTTTTTGGCATATTGGGATCGAAGACGTAGATAGATCAATTGGAAATGACGTTGAAGCAATAAAAGGGACTCGAAAATTGCATTCAATTAAAACAAAGTCGTCCAAAAATGTGTTTTCATTGGATAAAAGAAAATACTCTTGTTTTTGTCCTATTTGCATAGACAACACAAAATCCAATGATGTTTGTGAAAACAAAATGTATGTAAAAGATTGGAAACATACAGAGCTAAATACAAAGGGAAAAATGTCCATTGCAATGTTTGAAGAAATGCAATCAGAGGAGACTACAATATCATCCAATGGTGATTGAGTTTCTGATCTTGTTAGAGAAGGTAACATTTGAATTGCTTTCTAATGATAAAGATCTAGAAATAAATTTGAATATGTATAATTTTGTCAAGTTTGTTTTATTGTGCAGGAGATGTTTTTGTTGTAATTGCACCTACTGACAATGATGAAAATGTGAAGTATTATTTGATGCGTTGCACTGAACGAAAAATGAAATTATTAGAAGACTATAATGATCACGGATTTCCATATGAAAGAGGATCTATTATACTGAAAGGTTATTTTTTCAGACAAACTAATCAAAGTGGGAATTTTGTTTACTTTGAAGACTATGAACCTAATTTCATAAGTTGTCAATATAGTCACTTGGTGTGTGCAGCACGCATAAAGTTGATCGAGGTTCAATCAAAGAAAAAAACGAATATTAAGAAATGGAAAATGTCAAAATCCGATCATGAACGGATTATTGAAGATGGCATTCCATTGGAATTTTTTTGATTGAACTGCCCAACAATTTATTCTCTTTGGATTATATGTTCTAGAACTTCCAGTACTCAATTAAAAATTGAGCTTCCTTGTTATGTTATCTGTGCAAGTGTTTTAACATGTACAAATTTTTTTGATACATGCACACTCTAGTATCAACTGAAAGTAGCTTTTTTATACATGCATTGATGAAAAATGTTGCATACATATATTGTATATATATGTATATGTTCTCGAATGCAATTAACTGTTCAAGTAGTTTTACTATGTGCATTGATGAAAAATGTTTCACATACTCAATATATATGTTCTAGAATGCAATTAACTGAAAGTAGTTTTTCTATGTGCATTGATGAAAAATGTTGCATGTACTGGATATATACACGAACTCAATGCACACCCAGTTTTTCTTGTGGGATTTTTTGGTAAAAAGTATCCACAATGTAAATAAATCATCCACAGTATAATTTTGTACGAATATTCCTTTCAGACAAGAGACTCAGAGCACTTCTCTGACTTTTGGTGGGATTTGACCCACATCTCTATTCCTGATTGAAAATCTAGTACAAAATTTGTCTATCCAATGGTCGGATATGTTCTATGTGCATTGATGAAAAATGTTGTGCACACACACACACACACACACACACACACACACATATATATGTTCTAGAATGCAATTAATTGTTCAAGTAGTTTTCCCATGTGCATTGATGAAAAATGTTTCATGTACTGAATATATATGTTCTAGAATGCAATTAACTGAATGTCATCAATTTACCAATTTATAAATCAACAAGGCTACCTAGTTGAGTGCATTAATGACATTGACCCCAATTCAACAAACATATATCTACTTCTTATATTTCCAATCAAAATTAAATGGATTTATATGGGAAAGAGGCAAAACATATAGCCCATGAACTACTTTAGTTCATAGGTCAATGAAGGTATCATCATGTGGGAAAATGTTTCAAGAACACTTGATCGTACTTAAAAGTAATCTTAAGATTGTTTTTGATCTTTACATACTACATACTATTGTTTGAGTGAAAAAAAATTTAAAAACTTACCAAATGTACTTCAACCATCCAAAACTTGAATTTTAAAAACTTTTTGATTATATCAAAAAAAATTACTTCACATGTCATGCCAATTGTAGTTCAACTATCCAATAAAAACATTAAACATTTAACATTATATCACATGCCAAATGTAGATTGAAATGGTATCCAAAACTTAGTTTTAATTTTTTTTTGATTATATCACAACATTACTTCACATGCCTAATGTACTTCAACCATCCAAAACTTGAGTTTTAAAAACTTTTTGATTATATCACAACATTACTTGACATGCCATCCAATTGTAGTTCAACTATCCAATAAAAACATTTAACATTATATCACATGCCAAATGTATATTGAAACCATCCAAAACTTAAGTTTTAATTTTTTTTTGATTATATATCGTGCAACATTACTTCACATGCCATGCCAATTATAGTTCAACTATCCAATAAAAACATTTAACATTATATCACATGCCAAATGTAGATTGAAACCATCCAAAACTTAACCTTTAATTTAAAAAAAAATTATAGATCACAACATTACTTCACATGCCAAATGTACTTCAACCATCCAAAACTTGAGTTTTAAAAACTTTTTGATTATATCACAACGTTACTTCACATGCCATGCCAATTGTAGTTCAACTATCCAATAAAAACATTAAACATTTAACATTATATCACATGCCAAATGTAGATTGAAACCATCCAAAACTTTAGTTTTAAAAACTTTTTGATTATATCACAACATTACTTCACATACCATGTCAATTATAGTTCAACTATCCAATAAAAAAATTTAACATTATATCACATGCCAAATGTAGATTGAAACCATCCAAAACTTAATTTTTAATTTAACAAAAAATTATAGATCACAACATTATTTCACATGCCAAATGTACTTCAAGCATCCAAAACTTAAGTTTTAAAAGCAAAACAAATTATAACACATCATTACATAACATGCAAAATGTAGTTCAGAAGCAAAACATTAATTTATAGATGACAAAATTACTAGTAGTTCAACTATCCAAAACTTAAAAGTTTTAAAAACCAAACAAATTATATAACAACATTACTTCACATTCACATGCCAAAAGTACTAAAACCATCCAAAACTTAACTTTTTGGAACAAAACAAATTATATTAACACTGTAATAAAATATGTCCAAAAATTGTAGATCTCACAAGTATCAAGTATCAAGTTATATATATATGACAGTGCATCTAGATAATATCTAAAAAAGTAAATTTAAGACTATCTAAATCTTGAAATCAAATCTACAAATCATGTCCATCAAATACAGATGGATGTAGTGTCTTTCCTATCAGAGTCTCAATCCGCGCGCTATCTTGCGAAGCATGGGAAACCTGTACACAATGCACATACAAACATTAAAATTTGATGTTTTAAAAATGAGTGAGAATATATATGAACTTCATGTAAAAAACAAAATATAAAAAAAAATCATGCAATACCTCATGAGATTCCCTCTCCATTTGTTCGCCTGCTACAAGTTCCCCCATGGGAACATCTCCAATAGTAAACTGTACAATATACATGTACAGTTAAATATATATATATTTCAAATGAATATGCACATGTACATATATAAAATTATTTTCAATAATATTAAAAAAAAAATTTAGACAACTTGTTCAAATGGTTGAAACGGTGTGGATGTTCCTATCTCCGTCGCTAGAGTCCGTGGATTAAAGAAATCTTCTATAGAAACCTAAAATTCAAAATTTTAAAAGTATAAAATAACTCAAGATCAAGATCTCAATTTATAATAAAACTTAAATAAACTTCAATTTATAAATTATAACTTTTAAAAAAACATATATATATTTAAAAGTGAAAAATTGAATACTTTTGCAGGTGAATTTGGGACATCTCCTAAGAGAGGCTCCAAAAGAAAATCTCCAAGAACCTAAAATTCAAAAAATTTAAAATAACTCAAGATATAGATATATATATCTCAATTTTTAATGGAACTTTTTGAGGTGGAATATATATATATATATATAACTTAAACATAAATTTTAAAAGTGAAAAATTGTCCATACTTGTTGTGGATGTGGCACATCTCCTAAGGAAGTAGAAGGTACATCTCCCAAGGAAGAAGAAGGTACCGCCATCCCAAAAACATCGGACGGAATCGGAATCTGTTAAAACATTTTATTATTATATATGTACATGTACATGTGTGCACAATTATTTATTTTAAAAATATCACTTAAAAAACACTAACATTTGTCAACATATCTTGATGGTGAGACCCATCTTCATTGTTTGAACCAGAGGCCCCGAACGTGATATTAACATTTTTGTCATTCATCATGTGTGACAACTGCAAATGGTGTTTTAACATATAATGATACATTTTTGTTAGATTAATGTACATACAAATAAATGTATACATGTACATACATGTGTATTTATTACAAATTGTACACATGTATGTGTTAAAGTAATTGAACCCTAAGGTCATTAACACATACCGTTCTCGTGCCCTCTTCCTCATGAAGAATTAAGTCTTACCAACCATTGCAACAATTCTTTGCATATATTCTAAGATCTTCAACATTCATGTTGTCAACCTCTTCATTTCTATATTACACAAAATTGGCACATGCATTCTCACGTGCTCTTTGTCGATTTAGACAAAGATCGAGTCCACCCAATCCGCCGTGAACATTGTCGATGATGACATCTCTTGCTTCTAGACTTATTTGAGAAGTCACATCCATCTCCGACTGCAAATTTTTGACCCGAAAAGGTCGACTCACCAATGGCAGCTCAGGGCGAGGCAACTCCACATCTCGCCTAGCACCCCTATGGTCACACAATCGACCTTTCCCCGGACCAAAAAATTCTGACGAAAGGTCATTGTAATTGGGTTTCATTTCCAAAAAAATCTACGTAAAACAATTTTGCAAAATAAATTGGAACCTTGTCGTTCGATGGGAGTATTTCATAGGCCACAAAGTGCCTATCATACAAATAGTGAGCTATATCGGGGTGCTTGAAATATTACACCTTCATCATTTTTCTTTTTGGCCCTTCCTTGAAATTAAACATTGACATCGCCATTTCTTTTGTAACTCTTTGTTTTACATCCTCCCATTTATCGGGACCCGTTACTGTTTCCTTTTTCTTTCTCATGACTTCTACAAATGTATCAGTCGTTGGCCCAATATTTTTGTACACATTTACTAGTTTTCCCAATGAATGTGTAACTATTTCAAGGCTTTGTTGACTCTTAGCAGGTAGAGTCAAAGCCACGAGATCTCTCTGCAAATTTGCATGAAGTTGTTAGCACATTTCTAAGGTGCATTGCGCCATGTTTCTTTCCCATGGTATATTAGAAATATCGGCCGGATAAGTTGTGGTGAGTAGACAACCTTCTTCTTGAATGTAGCGTTCTGCCCTGCGTCTATTTTGACCAACATTTGGAACATTTTTAGCCTCTGCATCAATATATATAAAATTTTGTATATTAGAAAAAACACATGTAAACAAATTTGTACAAATTTAATAAAAAAAATATTGAAATTGATGGCAACCTCGATGTGGTTGGCTAGCATCTTCTCCACCCTGAAACTGTTGAGAACCAGAACGACCCTGCTGAAAACCAGCACCACCAGCCGTTGATTGGCCTCTGGGGGAATAAATATCACCACCTTTACGCAACCTGCTACCACTTATTGATGGCCCTCTAAGGGGATTTGAACCACCACCAACCTCTCGAGAGGAGAGAGAAGCTTCATAAACAAATATGAATTTATAATCAATTGAAAAATACATGCATACATATAAATACACGTGTACATATTAATTGATTAAATTGTGTTAAAACCATACCACGACTGAGTGAAACATGGGCATCCATGGATGGAGTAGAGACCCTTCTCTTCTTATTAGCTCCTAAAAAATAAAAAATGAAACTTATTAAAAACTAACTTAACTCACAAAGTTGATAAAAAATCAATTCCATATGTACACACATGTATGGAGATTTAATATTATATTTAAATTTACCATGAACAACTCTCGATCCCTGAACAACTCTCAATCCCTGATCCCCCCCTCTCGTAGAGATATGGGATTCTGTTGATCTTCATCGTTCATCCTCCATGATATATATATCTACGGTGGACATTTACAATTATTTTTTTAAATAACTAATTTAAATTAAATTCAAAATAAATTTCAGAAAATTAATGTAATTTAGTGTAAAAAAATTATGTAAAACACAACTTTCAAAGCACTAATTGACGTGTGAAACTCAGTTTAAGAAAAAAAAAAGGTTATAAAAATTATAAGTTCACCAAATTGTGTTTTACATGGTGGGAGCACACTCGGTATAAAATTGAAAAAAACACATTGTCATTAAAAAAGAAGTGAAACTCCATTTAAACAAACTCCATTTAAAACCTATATGTTTTGTATCAAATCACTTTTGGTTTCAATGGCAAACTCTTATGGCTAATTTGTGTTTTACATGTTGAATATATTTAAGGTTTTTTCTCTCTCATTGTTTGAGACCATGGATATGAAAATGAAAAACTATATACTTAGCTAAAACCTATGTTTTGTATTAGAATACATTTTGTTTCTAAATACTATATACATGTTGATTGCAGGGGCATTTATTGTAAGGGCATTTAGATCTATTCCAGAGATTGACTGTAGGGGAATTTACTAGATATATCCCCTTTCATAAAAGATGAGATCCAAAGGCTACCTGGCCCTTTACAGACTCTGCCTATAGAACTACCATGGATATGAAAATGAAAAACTTCTAATTAGATCTATTCTAGAAATTGAATGTAGGGGCATTTACTAGATTAGGTTAAAACCTATGGTTTGTATCAAATCACTTTTGGTTTCAATGGGAAACTTTTATGGCTAATTTGTGTTTTACATGTTGAATATAAAAGGTTTTTTCTCTCTCATTGTTTGAGACCATGGATATAAAAATGAAAAACTATATACTTGGTTAAAACCTATGTTTTGTATCAAATTACTTTTTGTTTCTAAATACTATATACATGTTGACTGTAGGGGCATTTACTATAGGGGCATTTAGATCTATTCCAGAGATTGACTGTAGAGGCATTTACTAGATATGTCACCTTTCATAAAAGATGAGATCCAAAGGCTACCTGGCCCTTTACAGACTCTGCCTATAGAACTACCATGGATATGAAAATGAAAAAATTCTAATTAGATATATTCTAGAGATAGAATGTAGGGGCATTTACTAGATTAGGTTAAAACTTATGTTTTGTATCAAATCACTTTTAGTTTCAATGGAAAACTTTTATGGCTAATTTGTGTTTTACATGTTGAATATAAAAGGCTTTTTCTCTCTCATTATTTGAGACCATGGATATGAAAATGAAAATCTATATACTTGGTTAAAACCTATGTTTTGTAACAAATTACTTTTTGTTTCTAAATACTATATACATGTTGACTGTAGAAGCATTTACTGTAGGGGCATTTAGATCTATTCTAGAGATTGACTATAGGGGCAGTTACTAGATATGTCACCTTTCATAAAAGATGAGATCCAGAGGCTACCTAGACCTTTACAGACTATGCCTATAGAACTTGTAGAAGTTAACACTACATGTCCCAATTATACCCTCTGAAGGGTGTAGAGGACTCGTGGAATCACTCAAACTACTTTAAAGTTTGATGAAGATATACTTGGTAAGAAAAATAACTTGAGGAGGTAGATAATCCTAAATATTTTTGTAGGCTAAATAAGGAACTATATGGACTTAAACAACCACCAAAAACATGGTAGTCTTTAAGCTAGACAAGTACCTTAAAAAAATGTGTTTCAAGGGGCTAATAATAATCTATGGATAAAGGCTCATGGTGATGAATTACTAATTGTGTTTGTGTATGTGGATTATATTATGTTTAGAATCAATAAAAATCATCTAGTAAAATATTTTGGTGAAGAGATCAAATTTGAATTCGAGATGTGAATGATTGGAGAACTTATCTTTTACCTAGGACTACAAGCCATAAATTATACAAAATTCAATAGGCATATCCATTTCTCAATATAAATACCTAAGAGATATGTTGAAAATTTTGAAATGGAATACTATAAACCTAAGTGAATCTCCATATCAATTGGATGCACATAACATGCAATTTATGTTGAGATGATGGATGATGAATGACCTAAGTGAGTATCCATATCAATTGGATGCAAGTTATGTGCAGATTATGGATGATGAATGAGGTGATGTTGATCATAACCTTTACATCTATATGATAGTAAGCTTGATATACATAACAAGGTTTAGACTCGATATAATTTTGGAATTCAAGCTATGTGCAGATGGTGGATGATGTGTTAGACTCCTATACCAATAGGTGTCATCTTTCATGATTGTCTTGATTGAACTATGGAATATGTTCAAACCTTTTCTTGAGCAAAGGTGTTCCATATTCTTGAAAAACCAAAAAATCAAAAAATTTAAAAAATGTAAAGAGGGTATACCCTAAAAGAAAAATCAAAGGGTAAAAAGAATAAAAATGGCCAAAAAGTAAAAGAAATGAACCCCATCAAAAAGAAAGGCCAAGGAAAGTGTGCAAGTCTAAATGCCACTACTTTTTACTCTAATGTAATAAACAAATTGTGTGCAACTTGTATTTTATGCCACAATTCATGAATAGTCAAACTGTTTAAGCTTGGCTAGTTCATTTTTCAATTTCATGTTGTTGAATAGAGAATAAATATCTGACCAAACAGTTTAATCTTGGCAGATAAGTAGATAGGTAGAGTTAATAAAAGGTGCTCAACAGTTTAATCTGAGCCCTTGGATGCAATAAGTGTAGAATTAGATAGATTTGCCTTGTAAAGGAAAAGAAGATTGAAAAGGGTTTGCAAGTCTAAATGCACCCTAATAAAGAAGAGAAAATGGTAGTAGTAGATAGGGTAGGTAGATGGTGTTACAAAGTTTTATCTGATGAATGATGCTGCTAAATGTTTTTAATCCTTTACTTTCATCACAAATACTAAAGCAGGAAATACACTGGAAAATCACAGCAAGCAAAGTCAAACTCATTAACTTCCCTCATCACTTTCCCCTCAAAAGTTTTACTAATTTCCCCCAAAGTACTAAGGTATTTGGAGATCAAAGGGGCTCAAGGCATTTCCTTGACTTCTGGAGGGACCGGACCCTCGGCCTAATGATCAAAAAGACCTAAGTACTTGTAATAATCCATCATTATAATTTTCCATCTTTAACTTTGTCCTAAGTAAAATCCTATTTTACTTAGGAAACTCATGCAAAATTCCATAAAAATCCCTCAAGATAACTTGCTATTCTAAGTTTAAGTGTTGAAGATAAGATATTGCAATTTACTTTAGAAGTTATCACTTTCTTAGATGTGCAAAAATATTTTGAGTTTCCTTGTCCTTTGCCATATTTACATTTAACTCTATTGTACTAAATCCCTAATAAAATACCTTATCCTAAGTATATAACTCCCTTTTTTATAAATAACCCAAAAAACCCCTGTATTATAAAGTTTAACCAAAGTATTTATATCCCCGCACATTTAAAATAATAACCCACTATACGCCCTTTGGTTAAAATTATCATTATATTATAATCCCGCCCTTATGGTAATTAAATAATATTTGTTTGTTACCATATAAATAAAAAATATATATACAAAAACTTTAAACATGCCATAAGTATGTTTAAATACAAAAATATGAATAAAACTTCCGAAAAGTTTCGTGCCACCGTGGTTTGTCCACCTGGCAATCCACTTAACCAAACCCCGCCGCAACCCCTTTCTTTATGCATACGGGATTAATTAGTCATCAGGACTAATTAATAACCTTTTCCGCCTATTAAATATCTCCCGGGGTGATTAGATTAAACCTTAAATCATTTTAAAGCCCGACGGGCCCACACCTGAAACTTCCGCTTGTTCCCCCATCGCTTCAACCGTCGGATCACCCCTCCGTAGATCAACAACCAGTGTTCACCCCGCTGCCCATCCCTTGTCAGCATTTTAACCAGCGGGGGATGGGTGGTTTTTGAATAGTCCACCGTCCACGTGGCGATCATTCTGTGGAATCGCTGCCCTCCCGATTTAAACCACCCTCGACCAAAAGCGGTGCGGGGTTACCACTTACCGCTTACCGCCCGACCTTGCATACGTCAGCCCGTACGTCGATGACGTCACACCTCGAAAAAATAAAAAACCCTTTTAACTTGTAAATAAAGCCATTTTTCGTGTTTTTCTGTTATTTTCGTTATTTGAAAACGACAGTGCTCCCCACTGCGATTTTCGAATTTCCACTGTAATAGACCGATTTCTTCCAAGATTCCACTGCGCCCGTGTTCAAGAACAGTTCCGCCATTACCTGTTACCTGTTAAAGAACCAACCTCCTTCAAAAAACAGGTATTTATCCTTTCCCGCCCCGACTGCAAGTAAAACTCTGTGTTTGTTGTTTTTCGCTGAAATAGTGATTATAAATCATCACTGAGTTTTCCCCAGAGGTTTTAAAACTGTATAATTGTTCCCTGAACCAACGAATTGCGCCAATTTCCTTCATTTTAGAAATCCCGTCCGGCCTGCGAGGAAAACCAAAAACCTCCATTTTGAATCCACAAGAACCAAAATGGAGGCCCCGGCAGCTTTGAATATCACTCCACTGAATGCTCCCCACCGTGAATTGGAATATTTACCCTTGATAGATGAAGATTTCCAGATTAAATATTTGCATTTTGATGAAAGTCCCCTTATGAGTTATTGTCGCTGCAGAGACGATTATTCAAAGGGGCAATATGTCATTGGGTTGTGGGAATCCAATCTCCTGAGATATCTCATCCCCTCAGTCATTTCTTTCCCAGAAATTATCCACTATTGCCATTATAACTATGATCTGACTCAAAGAGCTATAATATCCCCTGACCAGAGTGTTCTTTTCCCCATTACTCCCCAAGCTATCAATGTGATGCTCCATTTTGAACCTGGTCAAAACCTCACTCCCTTGTCCATTGGGGAATTGCTTGAAAAATCTACTCGGTTGTCCCCTGAAGAGGTGATCAGAAGATCACATCCTTGGATAAACAATCTTAATACTAGTCATAAGATTTGTTTACTCCAAGATTGTTATCAAATCTATTCAAACAGAGGTTAGAAAGCATAACAGCTAAAGAGTATCAGTGGTTAAAGTGTATCAGGTAAAAGTCAGTGAAAGTTAAAATGAAGTTACAGAGCAGTCAAAGGTAAACAGTAAAAGTACATACAGAAGGCGGTAAAATGGTAAAAAGAGATGAGAATACTTTCACCAATAGTGAGTTTTGTCTAAAGTGAAAGTAAAACAGTCAAAAGAGCAAGAAAGTAAAAAGATGAAAAAACATAACAAGAAGGAACATTTTTGCAGAAATTGCATATTTTAGTCATAGTTTTACAGAAACTATTGTGATCAATCCAAGATAAATTTTACAAAACTGAAGGATTTTTATGTTCTTAAGAGGGCCATCTACAAAAACCTCTCTCACTTTTCTAACAGCCATTATGGTTTTGGAAATATTAAACAATGTTGGAAAGCACTTTTTGCAGAAAAATCCTGTTAAGTCATCATTTTGCAGAGAATATTGTGGCCAATTAGAAATACATTTTACAAAACTGAAGGAGGTTTTTGTTCCTAAGAGAACCATCTACAAAAACCTATCTCAGTTTTTCCACAGTGATTTCAGGCTGAGAGATACATGCACATCTTTAGAGGCTATTTTTCAGACTCTGTAAAACTCTGTTTTACACATCTTTTTGCAGAGCCTATTGTGAACAGCTGGAGAGGAATTTTAGGAAAGTGAAAGAGGTTTATCTCAAAAACATATTTATCTACAATAACCTCTTTCAATTTTTACATATCTATTACGGATTGAGAAATAAAAAGATATCATTGGACCCCAATTTTGCAGAATTGTTGGAACAGAATGCACAAAGAAAGGAAGCAGTTAGTGACTTGGATGCCTCATCATCAACTAAGAGTTGGATCAAATTCGAATTCCCCTCTTTGTCATCACCTATCCATACAAAATAGTGCCAAATAGATGCATTAGTTTGAGTGTCCTTTAATTAAGTTCTATTTATGTAAATAGTTGGAGAGATTTGTGAACCAATTTTGATATTTGTTTAAAGATATTTTAGTTTAGAATTTGTATAAATACTCCACTCTTGGAAGCATTTGGGGTGGATTCTATTACTCTGCTGTAACATTGAGATTTTCGGAATAAAATCATTTTGGAGAAATTTATTCGTGGCTTACTGGATGACGATTTAAAGCACTGGACTTGTTGCAGGATTCATGTGTTGGACTACAGTTCAATAAGTTTTTCTACCCTTTGTCTGAAATTTTATATTAGTTTATAATACCATCATATCCATTTCTGAATAATTTGCATAAAGGATTGAAACAGAATTTGCTTAATTGTACTCTGTTTTCAAATGTGGTTGTTCTTAATGTTTTCTTCTAAATTAGTTATAAGCATGAATTCTTAAATGCTCTTGCTTTGCTAATTTAAACATTGTTGATTACTATAATAAATAATTCTTCATTGCTCTTTGTTTGTAGTCACTTCACTTCTTTCTTTTGAACATGGTGAAAGATTCTTAACTGCCTTTCATCCCTTCAAGATCATCCCATCCACTTTAAATTTTAAGGATTGTTCTCTGTCTAGCTATCTTGCCCTGTAATACCATCTTGTGTTTAGAATAGAAATCCAGTAAAGCCATCCTTTGACTCCATAGCCCAATGGACTGAAAGTTCTCAACCTTGCCCTTAGTTTGTGGATTCCACCATTTTCCCAAAACAAACTTTGAATCTATAACTAGCCTAAAACCTTTCAAGAACAAAGATAAATCATAAAGAGAGAGCCCTCTCTGGACGCAGATTGGCTAGATTCTGCATCTAAAAGGTTGGTTTGTGGTTACCTCGGGTATAATTTCCTTTTCCACAACTTCAAGGAAAACCTGAGTGATAACATGATGAATGACCTAAGTGAATCTCCATATCAATTGGATGCAAGTTATGTGCAGATGATGGATGATGAATGAGGTAATGTTGATCATAACCTTTACATCTATATGATAGGAAGCTTGATATACATAACAAGGTTTAGACTAGATATAATTTTGGAATTCAAGTTATGTGCAGATGATTGATGATGAATGACCTAAGTGAATCTCCATATCAATTGGATGCAAGCTATGTGCAAATGATGGATGATGAATGAGGTGATCTGTTGATCATAACCTTTACATCTATATGATAGGAAGCTTGATATACATAACAAGGTTTAAAGACTAGATATAATTTTGGAATTTATATTAGTTGGAATATTTCAATCAACAACTAAATAGAGTCATCTATTACCAACAAACACCAGCAAACAGATATGAAGATACTTGAAAGAGACTACAAACAATGGACTATAGTACCCAAAAGGTGAGAAAGTCATCTATTACCAACAAACAGATATTAAGATACTTGAAAGAGACTACAAAAAATGGACTATAGTACCCAAAAGGTGAGAAATTTACATTGACAACATATAGAGATTCAACTAGGCTTGTGTGGATGACATGAAAAGTACAAGTGGACAATGTATAATTCTACTTAGGAAGAGTCTTTGGTTTAATGGTTAAGCAAGAAAGAGTCATTACTTTCTCTATCTAGAGTAGAAGTGGAATACATAGTAGTTACTTCTTTTTGAGTGTTTTGGATGAAATGGGCTCTACAAGATATTAAGGTAAATTTCAATGAACCTATATATCTATTAAGTGTTTCAATACAAGTGTAATAATAATTTCAAAAATAAAATATTCTACTTCCTTCAATCACTAAACATATCATCATAAAGTACCACTTCCTCACACAACAAGTCTTTGAGAAAATAGTGAAGATGGAATACATACCCACAAAGCCTCTTGTTAGAGAAGCATTTGAATATGTGAGAAACAAATTAGGGATAGTTCTTGTAAATTATCTTGTTAGAGAACCATTTGAATATGTGAGAAACAAATTAGGGATAGTTCTTGTAAATTATTGTCACTTATTTGACTTCAAAAGAAGAGCCTATGAAATTGAGTGCAATATCTATGTGGGAGAGTACACAATATCTAAGGGGGAGAATACAATATAAGGAAGAAATAAAAAGAGTAACAAGAAGCATATGATTGTGTCAATAATTTGAAGTAGTCAAGAAGCATAACAAAGGACCATCATCAAATTCAAATTCAAAGATCAAGTAGTCTTCTTCATGAAGAAGCAACATTAACTAGGTTCATCATTTAAAGGGTTCATTTTTTAATGAAAATATTTATGAAAAAAAAGTACATATGTATATATAATTTATATAAACATGTTCCAAAATATTCTCAAATGTACACAGTAGTATTATAAATTTTCATATCTAATTAATAGATGTTGAAGATGAGTCTAGCTCATTCTTTATTGGCATTATCATAACATTCTCAAAAGCTCCTCCTGAATCTAAAAATGAATATGGAATGAGTCATTGTACATTATGATAAATCTTGTATTTTAATGAAATTTGATCTATGAATAATATGGAATGAATCATTGTACATTATGATAAATCTTGTATTTAAATGACATTTGATCTATGAATAATATTGAATGAATCATTGTACATTATGATAAATCTTGTATTTAAATGACATTTGATCTATGAATAAAAAAGAAAATGGGATCATCTCTTCATATATATATGTGTGTAAGAGAGAAATAAAAAGCAAAGGTAATTCCACCAAGCCTAAAGGAGCATGTCCTAATACATTGAATTATGTCCTACTACATTAAATTATGTTTGGTTTCTAGAAGCATTAATCATGAAGAGTCATGAGATCCACATTTCGACCATACTATTTGCAAGTTAAAGGAGCATGTCCTAATACATTATTATGTTTGGTTTCTAGAAGCATTAATCATGAAGAGTCATGACATCCACATTTCCACCATACTATTTGCAAGTTCTATATGAAGATATGTAGTCTAATAACTAATTAGCAAGTTGTGTTACTTATATCACATGTGCTAATCTTAAATTGACCTTTATTGAGACGATATAACGGTTAGCTTAACTATAAGCTCTTACATATGAACCAAGTGGAATACCTCATCTTACTAGATGTATAAACTCATACGTCTTATGGATAATAGATACAAGGAGGAATCATAACCAGTTTAATCATGTTGAACAATGGGAATAAAGCTTAGTTTCATTAGGATAAGCTTACACACTACTTATACGTTTTAATATGAACAATGATCACAGTATCTCCCTAACTACTGAGTGTGATTCATATCCAAGGGTTGGGGCTATGATCTTAATGATAGAAATATATATGGAAAGCTAGTACATCATACAAAGCTCTCTATTGAAACAGGTCATATCAATAAACTAGTGTGATTCATTTACTTGTACATGCTTATTTATAGTGATATCATGGGAATAATAGATTACGTATTATCCCTAATAGCTTAGTTTTTACAATATGCTCATGTTTATGACTATTTTATGATTACTATGACTACCATTGTTATTATACACATATAGTTTATCAATGACTACCAGTACCATACTAGCTAATATGGGGCTCATAGTACTGCTTTACATGAGTATGGATATCATAAGCTTTAAGTGATCTCCTAGTTATAACACCATGGAGAGATATGTACGTATTCATAGTAATCAATACTTTCATCATTACTAGAAGAGCTAGTGATATCAGCTTACATGATTTGGTACATAGTAATTACCATAATTAATCACATACCTACTTGGGTAAGAAGAAATATTATGATATAAGAAATATTAAATGAAAATCAAAGTTAGGAAGTTAAGAAAGGGAATTAGAATAGAAATTAAGGTAAGACCATGACCTTTTACCCAATATTGAAAAAATGTGAGCAACCATATATATCATGAAAGAAGTTCAAGAAATATTATGATAAGAAATATTAAATGAAAATCAAAGTTAGGAATTTAGGAAAGGGAATTATAATAGAAATTATGGTAATACCATGACCTTTTACCCAATATTAAACGGAGGTGAGCAACCATATATATCATGAAGGAAGTTCATAAAGAAATATTATGATAAGAAATATTAAATGAAAATCAAAGTTAGGAAAGGGAATTAGAATAGAAATTAAGGTAATACCATGAACTTTTACCCAATATTGAACGAAGGTGAGCAACCATATATATCATGAAGGAAGTTCAAGAAATATTATGAACTTGCTTGATTTAACTGCTAAGAACTAGTGATTACATAGATAAAATACCATAAGTATAACTGATGTATGATGTTATACCTAGTAGATAAGGGTTACATAAGCTAGGAACCATATATATTATGAAGGAAGTTCATAAAGAAATATTACGATAAGAAATATTAAATGAAAATCAAAGTTAGGAAAGGGAATTAGAATAGAAATTAAGGTAAGACCATGACCTTTTACCCAATATTTAATGAAGGTGAGCAACCATATATATCATGAAGGAAGTTCAAGAAATATTATGAACTTGCTTGCTTTAACTGCTTAGAACTAGTGATTACATAGATAAAATACCATAATTATAACTGATGTATGATGTTATAACTAGTAGATAAGGGTTACATAAGCTATGAACAAGTAAGAATCATTGATCATACTGGTTAAGTATAACTAATGTATGATGTTATAACTAGTAGATAAGGGTTACATAAGCTGTGAACAAGTAAGAATCTATGATCATACTGGTTTCATAAGAGATGTATACAACCAATAACCCGAGCTATGGTAATTATACTAGTCTAATGTAGATACCATGAAGATAAGCATATCCATATTATTTATAACCAGTATATAAGGGTTACATAAGTGGTGAACAAGTAAGCATCATTGATCATACTAGTTTCATAAGATATGTATACAACCAATAACTCGAGCTATGGTAATTATACTAGTCTAATTTAGATACCATGAAGATAAGCATATCCATATTGTGAACAAGTAAGCATCATTGATCATACTAGTTTCATAAGATATGTATACAACCAATAACTCGAGCTATGGTAATTATACTAGTCTAATTTAGATACCATGAAGATAAGCATATCCATATTATGAAAGGTCTATAATCTATGCTAATCTAATACATGTGTTGAATACTATCATGTTCTAACTAATCCCATAAGTATTGAGCAGTTACAAGTAATTAAGAATCATAGAGCAAGTGTGATTAGAGCTTATAGTTGGTCGATACACGTAATAAGCTAGGTAAATAAGGTTAGATTACATATATAATGGTAAATTAGTACAAGGATTTTATTCACTATGAGGTTAAACACGTATATTGAGCTAGTACTGATCATATAAGCTCTCTATATTATGGAGATAGAGATACACTATATAACTACGATATCAAGAAGCCTAACTTATTACACATAGCTAGTAACATTTAGTTATTTCAAAATAGAACTAATCAGGCATACATTACAATATAGGTTATACCATGAAAAACTACCCATATAGGTGATTACATGTAAGTGATTCATTACGTATTAGACTCATTATGATCTAACTATTATATATAAAAGCTTATGATCTTATAGAATATGGTATGTATTAGTACTAGTTCATACATAGAGCTATTCCCCTTATAGAGCTAATCTTCACACCAGTGCTTATGGTTCTTCTTACACCTTACGGATATGTTACTCGTAATACAAGAACTATTACCATTACTTCATTCCAAACATGGTTCTTACTCATATTCAATGCTAGTATAATTCCCATGGACTCTGTTGTATTAGCTTATTATGGAAGCTTAGATTCAAAGAGATAGTAGTAATTGATAGTCTTATCCTTATTAAACTCTATTACAAAGCTGTATTAATTGACAGTCTTATCCTTATTGAACTCTATTACAAAGCTGTAGTAATTGAAAGTATTATCAACACATTTCCAAAAAGCAAAGAGAAAAAAAAGCGTATACAGTTTAAAGAGATATTAGTAATTGACAGTCTTATCCTTATTAAAATCTATTACAAAGCTGTAGTAATTGATAGTCTTATCAACACATTTCCAAAAAGAAGAGAGCCAAAAAAGTGTATATAGTTTAAAGAGATATTAGTAATAGACAGTCTTATCCTTATTAAACTCCATTAAAAAGTTGTAGTAATTGACAGTCTTATCCTTATTAAACTCTATTACAAAGCTATAGTAATTGACAATCTTATCAACACATTTCCAAAAAGAAGAGAGCCAAAAAAGCATCTACAGCTAAACTGATTCATTGGTTCTTTGCATGTTCCATAATTCATTGATATGTGAACAAAACCAAAATTTTTATGCTTTTGGGGATTTTTGGGGTAAGTTTAAATTAATTTAGAATGGGCCACAGTTGTTATTACAAAATTTTATAAAAAAATGGTTCACAAACTATGTTTCACTAGACTAGGGTAACCCTTGAGGTAGAAGTCAAATATGTTGTTAAACAACAATGAGTTGTGATGTATTTGTTTCAAAGATATGTAAAAGGTACATGAAAAAAAAAAAGTTATATGCCAGGGGGAAAATGAAAAAACAGAGCCACACAAAAGAAACATTGACAATTTTTTTTTTTGGTGAAAGTAAAGCCATTCCTTTTTTAGGTTAATTGTTGTATAGAGAGGTAACCAATACAAACTATAGTATGTGTGTTTGTTCAGAACATGATTTCTCTTCTGCATAAATTCCCTACATGTTTTATTACAACATTATATTCCATCTTATATTTTGGTTAAATAAATAGGCATCCAAAGTTTTATAGAAAAACTAAAAGTTCCTCAAACTATACCTATGTCTCAACAAAACTATATCCTTTCAAAACATAGTATGAAAATTTAACAAATAAAAAATGCAAAGAAATTACCCCTACCATTTATTTTTAACAATAAAATAAAATATTCCTTGACTTTGGATTTAAAAATAATTGAAATTATCAGACGAGGATGGAATGTCAACTATTTAACATATGTTAGGTTTCTAGATTGCGAGTTTTCCATGAAATTTTTATGTTAAAGTTGTTTTGTTATTTTTTTTTTAAATATAACAAATCCTAAATCTAAATTATAGTAAATCGTTTTGGTACTTATTTATTTTTAATCATTTGTTTTGTAAGTATATTCAACTCAAACTGTGGAGTTTAAGTTTCATTTCTCCAATGTTGCTTAGATTTTTCCACTTTAGAAGAATCAACTACAATTTGAAGCATTATATTTTAGCTCAGTTCAAGATTTGAGACAGTTGGGACAGGATAATAGGGAGAATGTTAAACGTACCTGGAAAGTCGCAGCAGAGGACATTGAAGACGCTGAAGACAACGATCCCTGAAGACGCTAAAGACAACGATCCCTGAAGATGTCATGGAAAACCTCTGCGACCAAAAAATTCATATTAAAACCAAATTTAAAAAAAAAACAACAAAAAAATTATAGAAATTTAAAATTTGGATTAACTTACCTCCTCAGCACGGCGCAAATCAACAAAACTCCCGCGACGCAATAGAAAATGAGCTAAATTCGCGCGGAACAACAACGAATCAAATAAATTCTCGCGGGACAACAGAAAATCAGCGGGACAGAAATGAGTGCGCGAGATAAATGTGAACAGAAACCCGAAACAGTTTGTGGACGATATATTTATAAAATAATAGTTTGGCCGAACTTTGTTTGCTGGATTTCCAAACTCAAGTGAAAAATATGTTTTCCATTGCCATTAGTACGTCATCAATGTAAACGGAAAACAAAGTTCGGTCGAACTAAATTCAATAGTTCGGCCAAACTCCTGAATAGTTCGGCCGAACTATGGAGGAAAAAAAATTTCTGTCCTAAATTCTCACAAAAGTGTTACCCATCTTCACATTTTCACCCATATTGAAATAGGCAATTGTGGGTGAAAACATATATGTAAAGCAACATAATCTGTTCACATATATAAAAATTTTGTTATAGATATTGAAATAAGAATTGGGGATGAAAATCCGTTGGTGATTAATAATCCTCTGAAACAAGCATGAAATGAGCATGTAACTCAAATAATTTATTTTAAGTACATTCAAGTACAATCTATATAGCATAGATGTAAATAAAGATAATTTTTATTAACATAAATAGAGTTGACATCAAGTTCATCTAAATATCCGAGCGCTAATTGCATGCTTGTTAGAAATTGTATATGAAGAAGAATAGTCTTGGTATACAAGAAAGTGAATACCATTTTAATATGGAGACATTTTTGGAAGGAGATATTGTTCTTTATGTTATGTTTTTTTTTTTTTTTTTTAACTCCAAACTTGGTTTAGTATTTCTCTATATACATAAGAGAAAAAAATACATACAAAGTAATTTCACAAATTTAAGTTATAGTTTTATAATTTATAATTACAAATCTAGTTTCTTATTAAAATATTTTACACACATCTATTTATTAAAATAAATTATATTGTGAATATGTTTTCTCCTATTATTTGATTACAAAATTATTGTACTCCCTACTAAGTAAAACAACTTTATTAATAAAGAAGTGAATGCCAAATTGAAAGATTACTCAAGAGAGAACTACTATAATATATAGAACTGATTTTTTGATGTATAAATTATTTGTTTTATATGTCGTTCAATTTCCATTACCTATTATCTTCAAACCCCATGAGGGGGTATTGAACATGGGAGCCAAATTTAGGTAAATAAACATTCACATTGTCAATTTGGAAAAAAAAAATTATAATCCTAAAATTCTCTTACCTAATCATCTTTTTAAATATATAATTGAGTTCCATTTATTAAAAACAAAGGCAATATTAAGAACCTCCTAGAGTTGTAAAATGTAATTGACATGAAAAATAAAAAAATCTCCTCATGACAACATATAAATGTTAATCTTAATAGAATCATTAAAAAATAAAAACGGATAATAGATTTCTGAGTTATATCATTAAAAAAGACCACTTTCACAATCAGATTTCTACATTAATTTTTAAAAATATTATTTTATAATTATATATAATTATAATTGTATGCTTTTAAGATATATATTTTCCTATGAAAATATTTTTTTATTGGGGAAAATAATACTAAGTTGGAACTAAATGGATTTGGTGAATTGCATAGAGATTTAACACATTAGAGCACATTAAGTGAAGGGGCCCTAGTGTTCCTTACCTCCAAATGTAGTATAGTGTGATGCATCAATATAAAAAACCCTCCACCTACTTAGAATTTTTAATTCAAAATTTTAGTTGTGAATATATATATATATATATATCATATACTAGTGAAAAAATATATTATAAAATGTATTTATTTTAAGTGAAAAAAATGATGATCTAGTATAAAAGAGAAGAGCATTATAGGAAAATAGAGAGCCTAAAGGAATGTAGAGGTACAAAATAGAGAGTATGAAGGAGATGTATAGGTACAAAATAGAGAGCTTGAAAGAGATGTGGATGTACCTCGAAACGATGAGGAAATGAGATGTGTAGAGGAACTTGCCAATGAGAATATTGACCACACAAATGAAGTCCAATTTTAATATTTAAAATTTTCTCAATGTACATGTCAAGTTCAAATTAAAAATTAAAAATTTATATTTTTTTATGTAGGGACAACATGTTACCTACAACAAGATCATACCACACATAGAAAAACATGGACATTAATCGGAAGTTGCAAGAAATTGTCTTTGATGATAATTTTCTAGATAATATAGAATTAACTAAAATTGAAGAAATGAGGCCACTAATTCATGAATGAACACTTCAAGATAAAGAAGATAAAGTAAATTGGGTGATAAAAAATATTTTTCAACGTATATATATCATAGCACAAGCTTAATTCTTAAATATATTTTTAAACCACAAGTATGTAAGAAATACAGATCAATTATTGGGCATTAGAAATTCCAAAGAGGTGGAGGTAAATGAGTTGGTATCAAGAAATATGACATCAACCCCTAGAAAAATTGCAAAATATCAATCTCAATATGACATAAGTGCTAGTAGGGAATTATTGACAGGGGTTGTTGGAAAAGGAACTACATCAAATCGGTTGATGTCAATAAAAAAAAAAAAAAATGTACAAAACATTAAGCAAAAGTTTATGGAGGCATTAAAAAATTAGGATTCAATAACATGAGAATTATGAACTTGCATGTTGGGCTAATATATGTAGGAAACCTTATCAAGTTAGACTTTCGTATAGTGTGAGTGACAATGTGAAAGAGTTTTGATATTGGAATTTCCATGTGTCACCAAATGAGAAGAATATAATGAGACATTGTATATCTAGAGGGGTGTATTGAGATCATTTACCCTTTCAGTGACTATTTCTATTAAATAACATTTCTTACTACATAATATGTATAACTTGTATATAGAATTATCAAAAAAAATTTAACCATGTTGGAATCTTATGAGAGTGAGGAAAATATAAGCAGTCCATTCATACAACTACCACATACTATCAATAGGAAAAATGGTTTTCCTGTGAAGTGATCTATGCATATTCATTATATAGATCGAATCTCAGCACTGAGGAGTCATCCTAAGATAAAAGGTCATCATAGTAACTTTGATGTTCAAAAACCATTAATCACTTAATTATATTTCTATAAATATTAGGAATTGGACAACAATCACCATATGGTAACGCTTGGGGCTAATGTGTATCCATATAATAGTATAATTCTATATACAATAGCTTATCTAAATGAATATAAAAATATTTCATAGGCAATGCAACTGCTACATGAATTACTCACAATCCTTAATGATATACTCAAAGGTATTCCCCAATAATAATCAAGTGTCTAAAGAAGTCATCATCACTCAGTCACCATATAGGTAACACCTCGGGGAAACAATAGCTTATACAAAGGATATACAATAGCTTATAATTTTATATACAATAGCTTATACAAAGGATATAAAAATATTTTATAAGTAATGCAATTGCTACATGAACTACTCACCATATAGGTAACTTCTAGGAAAAATGTGTTAGAACTGTATATACAATAGCTTATACAAGGATATGAAAATCTATTATAAGCAACACAAATGCTACAGGAACTACTCACAGTCCTTAATTTTATACTCAAATTTCTTCCATAATACTAATCAAGTTGTAAAAAATGAATTTGTTTCATAAATTTTAATAGAATCATGTGCTCAGATCTAAGATAAAGTTCTTAAACTCTGAAGCCTCTTCTTGATTGAAAACACACTAAAATGATAAGATATAGCTGAAGAGAAATAATTTAAAAACTTATTGGCACAATTGTTACATAATAATTTGATGCACAACTTGTATAGTAGTAAATTCCAGCTTGAAACATGCCCAAATAAAACAACTGAAGAAAATACTATGAGTTGGTTTTCAATGCATTTATGTAATTAAAATAGAGCTAGGAACTTTTGAAGACTACTTCATTGAAAATTAGAAGCACCTTCATGCCTGGTTTTCCAAGCTGGCCTTGAATACCTCTCTGGATCACTTGGATCAACATTGTATTTCTTTCACCATTAACTAGCAATCTCGAGACAAAATGAGTAAGCAATTTATGAATGGAAACACCTACAGACGTGTCACAAACATAAGTTGGTTTGCAATATCAATTTATTAGATTGATATCAATGTTTCTAAACTATTATAAACATAAAAACTGAAAGGCTTACTTAACAAATGATAAAATAGCTTGTCATCAACATAAAACTGAAATGATTAGCATATATCATTACAGACATGGTTACAATTTTTCATGGATAACCATTTTTTCATGGATTAGGTATATGTATCAGCAAAAAAGGATATTAAAATTTGTTATAAGTAATGAACCTTCTACAGGAACTATTCATAGTCTTTAATGATATACTCAAAGTTCTTCCACAATACTAATCAAGTGTCTAAAGAAGGCATCATCACTTCCAAAATCATATATTTAAACATGCAAGTTGTAAAAATTGAATTTGTTTCATAAATTTTAATAGAATCATGTGCTCAAATCTAAGATATAGTTCTTAAACTCTGAAGCCTCTTCTTGATTGAAAACATACTAAACTGATAAGATATAGTTGAAGAGAAAGAATTTAAAAACTTCTTGGCACAACTTGTATAACATTAAATGTTATATTGTTTGATATATATATATTAAAAATAAATAAATAAATAATTATTAAAAATAAATAAATAAAAATTATTTGAATAAATTAAATAAATAATTATTAATTTAACAAATAATTATATCAAGAAAAGGAAAGGACCATGTTACAGTGAAATCTTACTGCAATAGTGCTTCCTTGAGCCTTACAAATCATGAGGCCTATGTTTAAGTTAAATTAAAGACCTTGTCCGATCATGCCAACATGAATGCCTCATGAATAAAGAAATAGATCGTGATTTTCTACCTTCAAAATCAAAGTTTGTTTTGGTGCAGTTCCTCCATATTTAAGCTTGATCACCTCCTTTTGAGTCACCTATGTATTATTTTCTTTGTGATCTTTGAAACTATTCAAAATATCACATTTTTCTTTAGCACTAATCTCCCTAGTGTCTACCATGTTCTTGTTTTTTCAGTTTCGCTAATATGAAGTCGGTTTCTTTTGTTCTTTGTGCATATAGTAAAAAATGTATGGAGAGGTGGATTTCATCACTTCAAGAGTAGTAAAAATAATGCTATTGAGAAAATAACTCCAACACCGAGAGAGATTCAGTAGCATTTATGAAGTTGGCGAACATGTCTTGTTCTGTGGTGTTGGCTACTTGGCATAGCTTTCTTGATCTTGTGTAGAAGAAATGAATTTGTATTTAGATTATATTACATTAACCATGAAATTTCCAACATTCATGGCACACTTTCCATCACATTTGTAGAGAAAATTATAACACACTATCACACTTTTCTTATCAGAGCTAAATGCTCCTATATGCAACA
The DNA here is from genome assembly GCA_034641835.2 of Pinus albicaulis. Classification (NCBI taxonomy): domain Eukaryota; kingdom Viridiplantae; phylum Streptophyta; class Pinopsida; order Pinales; family Pinaceae; genus Pinus; species Pinus albicaulis. The sequence goes on from JAXQQM020093161.1 coordinate 32,705, forward strand.
ACGATGGATTTCATCACTTAAGAGCAGTAAAAACAAGTTTATTGAGAAAATAACTCCCACAAATTTGTAGAGAAAATTATAACATGTAGTATCAAAATTTTCTTATTATAACTAAATGCTCCTATATGCAACAATGATGGCTTTCATTAGTTTAAGAGCAGTAAAAACAATTTTATTGAGAAAACAACTCTAGCACTGAGAGAGATTTGGAAGCAATTGTTGAATTGGTGAACATGTCTTGCTCTATGGTGTTGGATATTGGGCATAGTTTTCTTGATATTTTATACAAGACTATAAATTTTCATGTAGCTTATACTACATTAACCATGAAATTGTCAACATTTAGGGCACACTTGCCATCACATTTGTAGAGAAAATTACAATAGAGTATCACATTTTTCTTATCATATCTAAATCTTCCTATATGCAACAACTACCTTTTGTCCCATAGTTTAAATTTGCGAAAGGAGGAGGAGAGGTGCAGTGTCAAGGTGCAAGATAGAATAAGAAGAGAAAGAAGAATCTTGTTTGGGACATGAGAATCTTGTTTGGGACTTGAGATAGATTCATTCTCTGCACATGTAGAGTAAAACTTAATAAAACAAAACTCACCATACTTTGAATTTTTTAAATAAATATTTTAAAAATTAGAATATCAATTTAATACATTTTACTCAATTACACATTTAACAATATTCATTTAAAAAAATACAATTATAAATTACTATTTTAGATAAAATAGTATAACACATTTAACAATATTCATTTAAAAAAATACAAATAAAAATGACTATTTTATATAAAACTAATTAAAATAAAAATAGTACAATGAATCACATTAATTACCATGGCCCGCGTGTACCTTCCTCTTATTACTTTTTAAATACCTGATGTTTGTAACTTATTCTTAATCACATAGTGTCAATTTTGTAAAACTATAATCTACAAGTCTCACTTTTTATAGCTTTTGGTGGAGGATAGAGTATCTAAATTCCCTTACCCTTTAAGAAGCATCCTCAATTATTGTACCACCCACCTTGACATCCAATCTAGAAATCTTAGGTTATTCTAAATTGATCAAGAGTATAGAATTTTTAGGGTGGTGTTTTATTTGCACTAAAATTCCCATGATGTTCATCACTATGTATGGGGTTCATTGCAACCTTGGATATATTCTGTCAATTGTTGTGAGTTTTTTCTTGTGGCTAAAACGTAGTTTTGGTTGTCACCTAGTTATTATGGTTCAAAACTTTGTTATTGTCTCAAATCCTTATAGCATTAAATATATATTATGTGAGATAATGTGATGTTTTTTTTGGTCACAATGATTAAAAAATCGCTTATTATACCGCAATATTGACTTTCTCATTGCTTGTTTTGTTTATGAACCCTTTAAAAAAACCATAGGAACATTTGATTTTACACTGTGATCTCCCCAACATGGGTGGGGGTTTCAAAAATTGGAGAGAAAATTGAGCAGTTATTGTTAGAAATTGTTGTATAAGATGAGAAATTTGGATGGTTTGTAGACAATATGGATTTCATAACAGATATCTATTTTGAATTTTTTAGTGTCTCTGGCCACCATGCATCTAATAGGATACATTTCAACTGAGAACGTCAATACATCATTGTGTGAATGATAACTTCTAACATCCATAGCCATTTTCTTTTATTGTGGATCAGGTTACAAACTAATAACTTGTGAAATCCCTAGCCATTTTCTTTGATTGTGGATCAGGTTATAAACTAGAATACACTCTCTCTTTAGACAACTATACAGTATATATTGGATGGAGGTAAAGGTTATGATAAAACTTGTACAAAAAACCCCATAGTGTTGTCTCAAATTACTCTATTGTTAATCACATAGTGTCAATTTTGTAAAACTATAATCTACAGTAAGGACTGAGTGGGTTTTTTCTTTTGTAAGTTTTGTTTGGAGTTGAAAAATAAAAAAATTATAAAAGCTAAAATTATGTAGTGAAAAAAATTGTTTAAAATCATGTAGTTACAAACTATTACAATTAAGTAATTAAAGGTAAATTTAGTGTTATTTAAGAAATGAGAATTACGAACATTGATCATTATTGCTCAAGATAAATCATGTCTGTGAAATAATTTGGAAATTTTAAAAAAATCACATATTTCAAAAAATTTCATTATTAATTTAATTTTTTTATATATTAAGTAATACTATTCATGAATGATAAAACAATTGTAACATAAATAATATATAACAAAAAAAACCATGTATTTTGGAATAATAAAATAGTTGTAACAAAATTAATATAGAACAAGAAAAACTATGTATATTTGGATGTCTGAAAATTTAGGTACATTTTATTAAGTAAAATTTTAAAAGAATAATGGTTATAAACAATTAATTTTTTTATATTAAACATGTAGTTTAGATATATATTATTTATGAGGGGAAAAATTCTCTTTTCACTCTAAAAGAAGTTTGTATATCAAGACATTTGATCTGTCTTGGCTCTTGGTAGATTCAGAGTTAAGATTGATCTAGGCCATCTTAATTTACCCCTTTAAATAAACTACATTCCACATGAATACCATGGGTTGTTTTTATAGTTTATTATTATTTTATTTTATTATTTTTATTTTTTATTGTATTTTTATTTTTAGTCAAAATGTTAAACATGACATTAAAACATTTCTATAATACTTTGCTAGAGAGCATCGTGACACAAAAATGTAATATTTAAATATATAAATAGTTATTTTCCTTTTTTTATATTGTTTTTTTATCCATGTAATATAGATTAATTTGTTTGTGTGGAGTTTAATTTTATGATATAAATTTTATCAAAAACAAAAATTTAATGTTTATGTATTTTATGTATTATTATTTTTTATTCATTAAATATAAATTAACTAATTTATGTAACATTTAGTTTCATTAAATTATTGATTTAAATTTTATTTGAAATTTTGAGGTTAAAATCTAATATATTTTTAATAGCAACATTTTATTGTTTTTTCAAATAACATTAAAACTCACCAAAACCTAAATTCAACCTACTTTATTAAAGATATAAAAAAAATAACATTATAAAGAACATATATAAGACTATTTTCCTGCCATTTGTTTATAGATAGTGTATTTCTTCCTTCATGGATACTCTCACATGTACCATTTGCATTTGCATACAACGTCTTCAAATTCATTGGCCATCCTTCACCACCAGAAACAACTCAAATTCATTGGTCATCCTTCACCACCAGAAACAACTCAGTAAGATAATGTAGTGCATTAAGATAAAAATGGAAAATTTATTGAGAAAGGGATGTTTGACGATGTCACCAAAACCTAAATTCAATCTAACTTATTAAAAAGAAAAAACCATATATAAAACTATTTACATTTACATATACTCTCATTCTTCCTTCACATATACTCTTTGTTTTCGAGATACTGTCATTCTTCCTTCACGGTTACTCTCATAGGTACCATTTAAATTTGCATATATAATCTTCAAATCTAATGACAATCCTTGAGCACCTAAAACAACTCACTAATATAATGCAATGTATTAAGATAAAGATGGCAAATTGATTGAGAAAGAAAGTTTCTGAGATGTCACCATAATAGAAAAGTAATGAACATTGTCATTTGCACAAACCCAAAAATTTAATGTTTATGTATTTTACATATTTTGTTTTTATTCATTAAACTAATTTATGTAAAATTTAGTTTTATGAAGTTATTAATTTAAATTTTATTAAAAAAATTGAGTTTAAAATCTAACAAATTACCATAATAGCAAAAGTAATGAACACAGTCATTTGCACAAACCCAAAAATTTAATGTTTGTGTATTTTACATAATTTTTTTATTCATTAAGCTAATTTATGTAAAATCTAGTTTTATTAAGTTATCAATTTAAATTTTATAAAAAAAATTGAGGTTAAAATATAACAAATTTTTAAGAACAACATTTTAACTTAAAAGTCACCAAAACCTAAATTCAATCTAACTTAGTAAAAAGAAAAAAAAAAACTAACATTATAAAAACATATATAAAACTATTTAGATCCAAGTGGATATTGGTGGCCACCCACCTATTCCACTTGGGGCCCCACCATTGTCTCTTTCAGTTTTTCAATTTTGGCACAACTTACTATTTTTTACAGTTTTTCGGGTCTTGAACTTCCGGAGCCGTTTTGAGGCCCTAAACGACATTTTTTGAAAAAACCGAGAGCGACCGTTTTAGATAGATCTGTCTAATGAGCTATTGAGTGCGTCAAACGGATATCGTATGACAAATTTACGTCCCTGGGAAGTTGAAACACCAATTTACCCAAACGGGGCCCATATTTTTGGTGCTTCATCTCCTAGGGTTAGGGTTTTGGATGTTTATGGTTTTTCATTGTTTCTAAAGAATAAATAGGCCCTCGAACTTCATTGTAACTCAGTTCAGAGGCCTGTACCCATGACATCTCTTCTCAGAGATAAGATACCAGTGCCCTAGCTAGTTTATTTCTATTCTGTCTGTAAGAAAATTTTAGTTCTTTGATATTAATGAAATGAAGTGTTACTTCCACTGCATATTTGTATTTATGGTTACATGTGTATTCTGTTGCATTCCTGCATAAATTTGGATCACTGGTATCAGAGCGGTCTTATTTTTCTCGATCCTTCTTTGCATGTCCCCAACGAGGTCGGGGTATAAGGAGTTGGGGCTCAATCTGATTGAACCTTTGCAAGATCAACCTCACAAACCCCAACGGCCGCCCATGCGGGACGAAAAGAAAGATGAGAGAGCAGGAGATCCTATCAAAATATTGCTCGAGGAGGCCCTCAAAAAATAAAGGAACGCGATGGTGTATAACTTTTCCCAGATCCTTCAATGACTGCCCACCGATGGCGCATATACATCCAAAAACCACTCTGGAGGCATGACTCCCTTTAAGGTACAAGTAAACTTTGACATTCCCATATTTGAGGGTCAAATAGATGTAGATTTCGTAGATAGATGGTTGAATATATTAGAAGGATATTTCTCAGTTCATGAATTTTCCGACCGGGAGAAGATTATTTTTTCACTCCTCAAAGCTACCCCCCATGTCAAGGACTAGTGGGAAACCTACTATGAGAAAAACGATGAGACAGAAGCCTCTCTATTCTCAGTCGTACCCACTTGGAATTATTTCCGAGATGCCATCAAGGAAAAATACTATTCCGTGGGGACCTATGAGGACAAGTACATAAAATGGACCATGTTGCAGTAACAAAGGGATCAAGATGTGCATGAGCTGGTGAATTTGTTCCATACCCTGGGCACAAAGTTGGGTATCAAAGATTAAAATAAACATTTGGTGCTAAAGTATTGCAGTTGTCTACATAGATACATTCAGGAGGAAATGGAGTTCCTCAACATCTCCTCGCTTGGTACGGCATACCTATATGCTGCCAAGATTGAGCAGAAATTCAAGCAGAAGAAGCGAGATTTTGGATCTGTGAATCAAAAGCAAGGGAAAGGTGCCCCCAAACCATAGAACGAACGAAAAATCCAAGGCATGGCAGCCCAAGACAACCTACAAAAGCCACAAGCAAATAACAACACCGCGAAGCCAAAGAAGGACACGGGAAAGTGGTGTGAGTTCCATAAGAGCTCCACTCACAACACAAGTGAGTGTTGGGCCAAGCAGTCACTCGTGGCTGAGATGAGGGCTTCTAAATTAGATGCATGCTCTGACTCTAAATCAGAACCTGACAAGGGGAATGAAAAAGGGAAACATATTATTGATGCAGAGCCCAATGCCACTGTTGCCACTGTGAAGATCCAGAAAGAGGAACCAGAGGATCCAGAGGAGGCAGAACGTCTCTTCCACTCCCTGATTTGGGTAAAGGGTTCCCCACTATAGTTCATTGTTGACAATGGGAGCCAAAAGAACCTCATTTCAGCAGATGTCATGAAGCGGTTGGGCTTATCGACCACAACACACCCACATCCATACACCATCGGGTCGCTTCACCAAGGACATGATCTCTGTGTCAGCCAACAGTGTCGCCTTCCCTATAGCATCAAGCCTTTCACAGATGAGGTATTATGTGAAATTTCTCCTATTGATGTTTCTAATGTATTATTATGCCAACCATACTTATGGAAGCGACATGTTGTGTATGAGTCACGACCTCGCACTGTTATTTTTACCGTGGGAAATAAGTTGTACAAGATACCAGAGGTACCACTACCTACCACTATCTCTTTGTTTACTGCAAAACAATGTAGTAAGCTCATTTCCCAAACCAAGAAATTTTTTTTCCTTATGATCCGCCCCTAGGGCAAGAGGAAGACTGCCGCCATGACCTCCAGACATGGCTCCTCTGCACAACAACAACAAATGGACAAGGTTGTGGAGGAGTACGAGGACATTTTCACCTCACCGACAGGGGTGCCTCTTCACTGTCAAGTCAAGCATCCCATTGATCTGACCCCAGGTGCGTCGCTACCCAACAGATCGATCTGTCGGTGCTCTGTTTTGGAGAATGATGAAATCAAGAGGAAAATTCAGGAGTTGTTACAGAAAGGCCACATCCGGCCAAGTTCATCACCCTGTGGGAGCCCAATCGTGTTAGTACAGAAGAATGATGGACTTGGAGACTCTATATTGACTATCAGGCACTGAACAAGATCACTGTCCGGAATAGGTACTCGATCCCACGGATTGATGACCTTCTAGACCAACTCAAAGGGGCGAATTATTTCAGCAAGGTTGACTTGAAGTTTGGGTACCACCAGGTACCCATCAAACCCTCCGATGTGTGGAAGACTACCTTCAAAGCCAAGGAGGGAATTTTCGAATGGTTGTTCATGCATTTCGGGTTGACGGATGCTCCTGCAACCTTCATGAGGTTGATGGACGACCTATTGAGGCCATTCACCAACTCATTTGTAGTAGTGTACTTGGATGATATTTTGATCTTTAGTGAGACTTGGGAATAGCACCTCCACCACATCCGATAAGTCTTCCAAACACTACGACAACACAATTTGTGTGCCAATTTGGAGAAGTTCACTTTTGGCATGACCCAGGTTCAATATATGGGATACATTATTGATGAAAGGGGGGTGCATGTGGATCCAACCAAGATCCAAGTTATTCGATACTGGCCAGCCCCAACCACTCTAACAGAGCTTCACAGCTTTCTGGGTCTTGCTAATTTCTACCGCAGGTTTGTGTTGGGATTCTCTCATATCACTTGGCCCTTGAGTCGAGTCACCAACAGAGGAGTGAGAGAAAAATTATTTTGGTTGGAATCTCAATAAAAGGCGTTCATAGAATTGAAACATTGCCTATATCTTGCCCACGTGCTCACATTACCAGACTTACAACAACCATTTGAGATCGAGACAGATGCCTTTGACTATGCTATTAGGGCAATTCTTACTCAACATGGGCATCTAGTGGCATATCACAGCGAGACATTGTCCGATACAGTTCGCAAGTATCCCACTTAGGAAAAATAAATGTATTCCATTGTGCAATCTTGTCGACAATGAAAGCATTACATTTTGGGGAAGGAAACAATCATCCACACAGACCATCGACCCCTGCAGTTCATACAGAAAAAGGGGAAGTTGCAGAACGATCGCCATCAAAAGTGGTCCACATATCTGCAACAATTTCATTTGAACATCAAGTACAAGAAGGGTAGCACCAATAATGTAACAGACTGCCTCAGCCGACCACCAATCGTGGCAATAACCACCATTCTCAACTCTTGTGGCCACGAGACTTTTGATTGGCTGCTTCTCTACAAGAGAAATCCAGAATTCAACCACACATACAAGGCACTATTGGGGGGTACGCAAGTTCCAAATTTTTACCTCCAAGATGCATTGTTGTGTCACCTGGGACACCTTTATTTTCCTTCAATCAAGCATGTGAAGATGTTATGGGAAGTACACTACAGTCGAGTCACTGGGCATTTTGGGGTCGAGAAAATAGTGGCAGTACTGCAGAAGTATTTCTATTAGCCGAACCTTCGACAGGAGGTCAACAAGTACATCAGATCCTACACTTCTTGTGCCATTGCCAACCTGACCATCAAGAAGCAAGGCCTCTATACTCCACTACCTACCCCTAGTTGAACTTGGGAATCCATCTCTATGGATTACATGTCAGGCCTTCCTTCTGCTAAGCATGGAAACGAACGTGTTTTTGTGGTTATTGACAGATTCTTGAAGATGGCCATTATGGCGGCCTGCAAGAAGAATATCACAGTAGAAGCCATTGCTAAACTCTTCTTCGAATGAGTGTGGGTGCACTTTGGGATCCCACAATTTATCATATCAGATCGCGACAGCAGGTTCCTCAGCACATTTTGGTCCAGCCTCTAGTCAATGTTGGACACCAAGCTCACCAAGTCCACAGCTTTCCATCCCCAAAGTGATGGCCAGACAAAGGTCATCAACAAGATGATTGTACACATTATGCGCATGTACAATTCAAAGCATCCATGCACATGGGATGAGAGCCTCCCCTATGTACAACACAGTTATAATCGGCCTCTCCACAGCTAAACTAGCCACAACCTCTTTCAGGTGGGCTTGGGATTCCAGCCACTCTGTCCTACTGACGTAGCCATGCCATTTGCGGCTACTCAGGCCGATTCGGCTCATGTCCAGTCTGAAGCTAAAAAAGTGAACAGCTTCATCAAGCGCATTTAGCACATCCGCTAACAATTTCATGACATATTGTACAGATTCAATGCAAAGTAAAAGCAACGACATGATCAACATCAGGTACCACACAACTTCCAGGTGGGCGATAAAGTGTGGCTACATTTGCAGAAGGAGAACCTTAGTGGACCCCACCGCAAGCTTCGCCTACTCCAATATGGGCCGTACACCATCACTAAGGTGGTAGGGAACAATGCCTTCGAGCTCAGTATTCTACGATTCCTTGGTTTGCACCGAGTATTCAATGTGGACTGCCTTCGTCCCTACTTTTGGACACCTCTGACAATGAAGAACAACTCACAACAACAGAGTTAAACCCAGAATGCATGGAACAGGCCACCACAGATTGTATCATGGACATGCAAATCAAGAACACTTGCCAACATAATATCCAACTATATCGAGTTGTCAAAGCTAGCAAACTCCTGCACCAAGGCAAGTGGTTCACCAGGGGCCAAGTTCACCAGAAGTTTCCTCATCTCATGGAGGAACTCAATGCAATGGGGACCATTGCTTACTAAGAGGGGGACGAATGATCCAGGTGGATATTGGTGGCCACCCACCTATTCCACTTGGGGCCCCACCATTTCCTCTTTCATTTTTTCAGTTTCGGCATAATTTACTATTTTTTACAGTTTTTCGAGTCCTAAACTTCCAGAGCCGTTTTGAGGCCCTAAACAATTTTTTTTGGGAAAACCGAGAGGAACCGAGCTTATATTTTTTACACCAAAAGTTTTACTCCTCGGATAGATATTTCTAACGAGCTATTGAGAACGTCAAACGGAGATCATATGCCAATGTTATGTCCCCGAGAAGTTGAAACACCAATTTACCCAAACGGGGCCCATAGTTTTGGCACTTCATCTCCTAGGGTTAGGGTTTTTGATGTTTAGGGTTTTCAATTGTTTCTAAATAATAAATAGGCCCTCGAGCCTCATTGTAACTCATTTCAGAGGCTTTTAGCCACCACAACTCTTCTTAGAGATAAGCTACCAGCGCCCTAGCTAGTTTATTTCTATTCTGTCTGTAAACAAATTTCAGTTCTTTGATATTAATGAAATGAAGTGTTACTTCCGCTGCATATTTGTATTTATGGTTACATGTGTATTATGTTGCGTTCCTACATAAATCTGGATCATATTTACTTGTGGATCTAATGGACTAAAACATTTCAACCATCTAACATTTGATCCAATAGCTTAGACATGGACACAATGGTAGCTAGGGGAGTTGTTTTCAAAGAGGAACAGCTTACAGCGTAATTATTACTATTTAGTTTTTTGTATTTTTAAATAAAGCATATTTTTTAGAATAAGCCTCGTTGAACCAATATATCGTTATGCTCATGGAATCATTTCATGTAATAAGCATGGTTGAACCAATATATCGTTATGCTCATGGAATAATTTCATATAATAAGCCTGGTTGAACCAATATATCGTTATGCTCATGGATTGTAAAGTAGTGATATATTTATTAAAAGAAAACTCATGTTATTAAAGTTGCCATAATATTTAAATTCTCATTAAATTTGATAGTGATCTTCCTAACCATTCCATTATGAAAAATGTGCCTCAGTGTGGTTAAATGAAACACTAAGATTGCATAAGTCTTAAGAGTGAAGTAATTAAGTCTTAAGGGTGAAGTAATTAAATAATTAAAAATTTTGAAGAAACTAAGAAAACCTTAGCCATAGGGTTGTTTAAAAATTTGCATTGAATAACCTCTAACTTTACTTCCCATCTCTTCCTCTAACGAAACATGGAAGGTTGTGTGAATTTTATAATATATTATAATTGGTATACATGCATGGCTACTATTCACATTATAATATTACTCTCTAATTAATATAATAATTTAATTTATTAAAAAATAACAAAATTCTTGGAGGGAACATTAAATTTAAATTAGGTTTAATGTTTATATTGTTACAATAATTTAATGTTTATATTGTTACATGATTGGGTTAAATTTAAATTACGTTTAATGTTTATATTACTACAATAATTTAAGTTTTATTTTTACAATATTAGATTTATAGTAAAGTTGATGTTAAATTTTAAAATAATATTTAAATTTATATTAAATTTAATATTACTAATGTTTAAAAAATAATATTGGTAATATTAATTTCTAATTAATATAATAATTTAATCTATTCAAAACAACAATTCTTGGAGGTAACATTAAATTTAAATTAGGTTTAATGTTTATATTGTTACAATAATTTAATGCTTATATTGTTACAATATTAGGTTAAATTTAAATTAGGTTTAATGTTTATATTGCTACAATAATGTAATGTTTATATTTTTACAATATTAGATTTATAGTAAAGTTGATGTTAAATTTAAAAATACTAATGTTTAAAAAACAATATTAGTAATATTAACTGTTTTAAAATTTTTAACCCTTAATATTATTTACATAATAACATTAACATTATAATATTAATATAATTAATTATATTATGATTGTTAAAAAATATGATATTAATATAAATCAGAATAATAAGATTTATTTTCTAATAATTAAAAATATAATTATTAATTAAAATAAAAATTTAAAACTTCTATTCACTCTAACCATATGATTAAAAGTATTAATGATATTATCAATAATGTTGCTAATACAAAGACTATTAATATTAATATTAATAATTAATAATATTTACATTGTTAATATAAAAACTATTAATATTAATATTTACATTCTAATATTTAATTGCTACTTTTTACACTATGTTTGACCATAATCAACCTTTGAAAACCATGGCCAACCTATGCTCAACATGGCCGACAATGGTTAATATGGTCAAACATAGTCACCCTAGGTCACCATGGTAAAATGTGGCCAACCATAATGGTCCACCATTTTCAATCATGGTTAATTGCTATGAACCATTGTGAAACATGGTCAACCATGGTCAACCATTATGGTCATAAATGGTCAACTATTTTGGTCATAATATAAGGTTTATAATAATAGGGTTTATAAGAAATAATTTAATATTAGAGTTTATAATATGACGGTTTATAATCTTTGGTTTAATATTAGGTTTTATAATATTCAAACATGGTCAAATAAATTCAACCATTGGACAAACATAGTCAACATAATGGTTAATAAAAGTCTCTATGGCTAACCATGATAAATTTTAATCTTAGGTTTGATATATTAATATTAGGGTTTACAATATTAATCCTACAGTTTATAATCCACTCAATTTATTATGGATTTAATATTAGAGTTCATAATATGACAGTTTATAATATTTGGTTTAATATTAGGGTTTATAATATTCAAACATGGTCAAATAAATTCAACCATTAGACAAACATAGTCAACCATAATGGTTAATAAAATTCTCTATGGTTAACCATGATAAATATTAATCTTAGGTTTGATATATTAATATTAGGGTTTACAATATTATCCTACAATTTATAATCCACTCAGTTTGTAATATTAATCCTAAGGTTTAATATTAATCCCTTAGGTTTATAATCCAAAAGGTCATCCAAGATCAACATGATTAGAATGGTCAACCATGTTGACTATGGTCAATGTTCCAATAATACAATACAATGAAATTTCCCTATGGTCAACCATCATCAACCATGGCTAATCATGGTCAACTATGATCAACCTTTTTTTTCCATGCACAATCGTGGTGAGACATGGTTCAACGTGGTCAACCATGGTTAGTCATATTCAGCCATTATCAACCATTATTGAATGTGGTCAGCAATGCTTGAATATGGCGAATTATTAATCATAATAACTATTAGAAATTATCAACATTTAATGTTATTAACTTATTAAGGTTAAATTATTAATATCATTTAAATTACAACATTAATATTAATAATAATGATAACTAGAAAAATTAACCTCTAATATTTTAAATATTAAATATTATCAAAACCTATCTTCTATTTTATTAATATTATAAATCTAAGTGATTAATCAATCAAAGGATTCAATCCCTTTCATTTATTAATCCCATTGTCACCATAATCAATGTTTTAAAACTCTCGGCAACCCATAGTCAACCATATTTACTTTAATCAACTATGTTTATTTTAGAGTTTATAATTTTTATTTTGGGTTTATATACATTAGGTTTATAATATGAATCCCTTGGGTTTATAAAACATTGGGTTTTTCAAATTGTTCCCTTGGGTTTATTATTTCCTTGGGTTTATAATATCAATACCTTGGGTTTATGATATCAATCCCTTGGGTTTATTAGTCTAATAGTTTGTATTCCTGGGGTATAATATTATTCAAAGGGTTTATCATATTAATCCTAGGGTTTAGTATAAATCTCGTGGATTTATAGTCATGGTCAACCATGGTCCAATGTCAAATTGTAACAAAGATTGTCTCAATATGAAAACCAACCATGGTCTACCATAGTCAACCATGATCTAACATGGTCAACCATGGTCCAACGTCGCATTGTGCCAAATATTGTCTCAATTTGAAAATCAAGCATGGTAAACCATGGCCATCCATGTATATTTTAGGGTTTATAATATTTCTCTTAGGGTTTATATATCTAGGGTTTGTAATATTTATCCCTCGGGATTAATATTATTCCCTTGGGTTTATAATCCCTTCGATTTTAGAATTAATACCTTTCGTTTCTAATATCAATCCCTTAGATTTATTAATCTAAGGGTTCTTATTCCTAGGGCTTAATATTATTCATAGTGTTCTTAATATTAATCCTTGGGTCTAATATAAATCCCCTTGGTTTATAATCATGATCAACAATGATCCAACATCATATTGTGACAAAGATTTTCTCAATATGAAAATCAATCATGGTCCAACATTACATTGCGACAAAATATTGTCTGCATATGAAAATAAATAATGGTCAACCATGGTCAACCATGTTGCATCATCACAATGTCACAAATATTGTCTCAATATGAAAAACAAAGATGGTCAGCCATATTAATTTTAGGGGTTTTATATTTATCTTAGGGTTGATATACCTTGGTTTTATAATATTTATCCCTTAGATGTAATATTATCCCCTTGGGTTTTTAGTATTGATCCATTGGGTTTATTATTCCCATGGATTTATAATAGCAATCCCTTGGTTTTATTAATCTAAGGATTCATATTCCTAGCATTTACTATTATTCATATGGTTATAATATTAATCCTTTGGTTTAATATAAATCCTGTGGATTTAAATAATTAAATTGGGTTGATAATATTCATCCCTTGGGTTTAATATCACTCCCAACTATAGTCAACGATAATCAACCATGGTCAACCAAGGTCAACCATATTCAACCATAGTCAACCATATTTATTTTAGTCAACCATGTTTATTTTAGGGCTTGTAATATTTATTTTAGGGCTTATATACCTTAGGTTTATTATATTAATCCGTCGGGTCTAATATTATTCTCTTGGGTTTATAAAATATTGGGATTTTAGAATTAATCCCTTGGGTTTATGATTCCCTTGGGTTTATAATATCAATCCCTTGGGCTTATTAATTTAAGGGCTCATATTCCTCGGGTATAATATTATTCATAGGGTTTATAATATTAATACTACGGTTTAGTATAAATCCCTTGTGTTTATAATCATGTTCAACCATGGTCTAATGTCACATTGTAATAAAGATTGCCTAAATATGAAAATCAACCATGGTATACCATGGTGAACTGTGGTCCAATGTCGCATTGTGCTAAATATTGTCTCAATATCAAAATTAAGCATGGTAAACCATGGTCATCCATGTCTATTTTAGGGTTTATAATATTTATCTTAGGGTTTATAAACCTCTCGAGATTGTCTCAATATGAAAATCAACCATGGTCAACCGTAATAATTAACTCAAACAAATGTTCAAAATGGAAGGAAACTGAGGGACAATTAACTCAGATAAGAGTGGGATCGTTTATACAAAGTATGACCCATAAATTGATGTTTTACCCTCCATTGAATACCACCAAAATTTCTCTTGAAATCCAAAAATGGCCACAATCATATGAAATGCTCATGTTTACCATTATCGTTCACTTCTAAAAAAAAGCCACTATATATTAGTACTCACGTCGTTATTTTTCTTTACATAAAATAAATGCATGGGATTTTCGAGTAATTCCATATCAACTAAGTTTAATGAGAATCAAATTCTAAGTGACACATGACAGTAAACTCGATTCTCATATTCCACTCTAAATATGTATCCCATACCAAACTATCTACCAATCACTTTGTTGGTAGTCACTTCAATCAAGATATTTCTGAAATTTTAAATTTCATTTTAGTGAGGTAATTGATAATCATTGATTTTTCAAAGAAATTTATGATTGTTTTATGTTTTTAACATTTTACACCAAAATCATGGGATACAATTATATTTTTCATTTAAAATAGACTAGTTTTCAAAAACCTTTGCCACTTCAAACTTATGTAGCTCTCTCGTAGTAACGTTCTTTGAAGCTTCTTTCAATTCTATAGAAATTTATTAATGGCCATGATTTGTGCCTCAATTTATTTGGGGGACTGATAATCAATGTGCTTCTCTTTGAATGATTCTAATTAATTAATTATTTTATTTTCGGCAGAGTTCTTTCACGTACTAATTCTTCATATAGATCAAATCTATGCTCAAGAAGAATATCATTCTTTCGTATGTTAATTCAAAATGAGTTTGAGTCTATGTTGGAGAAGATGTTTCTCATGCATAGATAAACTCACGTATCTAACGATAGAATGAGTAAATCCTTACAAATACTAATAAACACACATCAAATAGAGGCATAGAGATTGTTAGCTCCCTTGAGAGATTTCTTACTATGGCCACCAATGTATATATATATATATATATATATATATATATATATATATGGATGTTAGATGGATTTAGATGAAATTTAATTTTAATTTAATTGTAAATTAAGCTAACATTTTTTTTCTTGAATACTCAAATTCATAATTAACATTGAATAAGATTTTCTTGCTTGGAAAACCTAGAGTAAATAATACTCCAATCATCGAAAGTCAAAAACGTCCATCGTCGCATATATTAGTCCACAGATAAAGCATCTATTAAACACATTTAAAAAAATTGAAAACCTCCTCACCATTTTCATATCAATGAAATGGATCTTTCACAATTTGTTATTTTATTGCTTGAGCCTCCTTGTACAAAACATGGATATCTATATGTGTGTGTGTGTGTGTGTGTGTGTGTGTGTGTGTGAAAATGACTAACTTTCAGTTTGTGTAGCTTCAAATTACATCCTTCGTTTTGTTTTCAAGATTTTTGTTTTGATGATTTGCTTTTTCATATTCTTCCATTTCTCTCACTCCGTTATAACATTGTTATCTATTATTTATGTGATTGAAAATTCCATCCTTAAGCATTGTGTTTTAACATAGTTACAGAATTCAGATGCCATACCAAATGAAAATTTTCAATTTGAAACAAATTAGTCAATAAATGGCCAAAACAGAG
Source organism: Pinus albicaulis (assembly GCA_034641835.2). Taxonomy (NCBI): domain Eukaryota; kingdom Viridiplantae; phylum Streptophyta; class Pinopsida; order Pinales; family Pinaceae; genus Pinus; species Pinus albicaulis. Next base: position 48,914 of record JAXQQM020093161.1, read on the forward strand.
TCACCAAAGTTCACAAATGTAATTTATGAAAATAAAATGAAATAAATAAATGAAATAAATGAAAATAATTTATGACGTAATTTATCAAAATAAAATACAACATTTATGGCAGATTTATGAAGCATCATGTAATTCTCTTCCATGGTGATATTCTCCTTTGCGTGGCTTTTCATTTACATTTTATTAGTTATTTCATAATCATAGCTTTGTATTTCGCCCCTCTTCCTATGTCTGGATGGAAGAATGCCACGCAGAGCGATTTATGAAGGATTTAGTAATAATGAACCTCGTTGAATCCTACAAAGTATATTTATCCTCGCTTAAGGATTATATATTAGGTTTAAGGAATGTATTATATTGAACTTTGTGAAAACCCAATGATAAATAGATGAATACAGAATCTAGGGGTTCCTCACTTGAATCCCTTGATGGCTCCAATCCAGAAGCCTATGGGTTATGGCCTACAAAATTTTGGCTCTCCTCAATAATATTTTTATCTTGAACTCATAACCTTCTGCTAAACCATAACTCTGGCTTTCACCTCCATCCAAATTGTAGCTTGAAATCATAACCTGCTAAACCCTAAATTTGGTTTTCGTCTCCATCCAAATAATTGACATCGACACTGTTACCTCAACAAGAATGACATCTTCCCATTTCTACATTTCTCTCTCCCATGGAACACATCAACACCAAACTCTGCTACCATGTGCATATACTAGAAAATTTTCATCCGAAGACATCTAAGTCAGCTTGATCATTATGCTTTAAAAAGTAGCTTGCATAGTTTTCAAAAAATCTTAGAAAGGCCCAAAAAAAAACTAATGAATTCTACATTAATTTATTCTTCTATATTTTACACAAGGTCCATAAGAGTTCTTGAACTTGAATTTGTAAGACACAAAGAAGCGCTGACTAAAGACTCATCAACACTACTACATGCAAAGGCAGGCACATCCCAAGCTAACTCTTCATCAACACAAGAGGGTTTTCTCTCTATCGTAACTCCAATTGTTGTTGTTGCTAAATTCTATTTTCCAAACTTTATTTTGCTTGTATAAATGGGTAACTCATAGAACAATATAATATATTTTACACTAAATTATCTAGCTATTTACTTTGGGTGATACATATTTTACTCTTAATGTTGCTATTCATTATTCCTTTTGATTTGGTGGAATGCAAAGTTGGATTTGGTTCTCATGGTGACACCTAGGGTTTCGTTTTTTGTGGCTTAGTATGGCAGCGACCACTTCAAAACTATAGCTACCAGATGGTGGCACTCCTTGGGTCTCGTTTTTTGAGGCTTTACATGGAGGCACACATTGTCTCAATCACCTGCGATGCACTATCCAACAGCCCATCATTTTGACTGGCACCCTATTGAACCCTCAACTGCGCTTATTCATTATCGACGGAGTCCCCATAGATTTATTGACCTGTTTTTGCATTGGAACGTAGCAGTTGTCAGAAGTTTGTCTTCTGTGACTCCCTGTTGTTTTGCATCCAATAGCTCTTTACTGCCCAATACCGTTACACTGCTACTTTCCCATGACGGTTTTGCACCGATTGATGGTTGGACTCTGGCATCAATAACTTTTTATTAGGGACATCAATGAAGGGGCCTGGGATGAATAGTTGGTGTATTATTCGAAGGACCCATTTTCCCATGTGGACATTTGTACCCTTGCACAATGTTTTTCATCTGATATGCATGTTTCTCACCTGGCATCCTCTCCATTTACTTTGTCTGCTTTCTCTGGGTCCACTCCAACTGCATCCTCACCCTTGCATTCCTTCCTTACCCTTGAATCTTTTCTGGTCCCTCACCTCACCCCCAACTCTCCTGCCATTCTTTCTGCAGCAGACCAAGACCTTTTCTCCTCTCCAGATCTCCATCCTCCGTCCCCTACAACATTAGCATTTCTCTCGCAGACCCTCCCTCTCTCTGTAGCTTCCCCCCCTTCCACCTACCTCTGCTCACCTGCATCGACACCTCCGCATTTCATTACCTCATCTCCCCCACACTCGGCTCCTCCCCCCTCACACTCCATCCCATCCCCCCAACACCCCAACACCACTCTTGGCCCTGACACTACTCCCCCTCACCGCCTATCCAATTGCTTCATCATTCCCCCTCCCACTTCCCCTCACCCTCCTGTCTCTTCGTTGCCTCCTTCACTTACCTCGGACACGATAGCATCCCTACCTCCTAGACCACCCCCTCATGCCCCCCGTCACACGAAATGTGTGTGGTCATGTAATCGTGGTAGCCTCCTCACCCTCGGTGAAGGAATTCATATGGTAGATATGATGGCCACGGTGGATAAAGTAGTGGTGGGGCGTGTCCATGGCCGAAACTATGGGGTCAAAAGACTAAAACAATGCGTTCAAGAGATCTAGGGTGGCCTTTTGCATGAGCTCCCATCCATTCATACACTTACTAAGGGTTGGTTTGCCCTCTTATTCACAATCAGAGACCCTACAGATCTGGTCCTATCAAAATACTGGCACATTGAGATGGCTCCAGTGCTTCTGAAGCGTTGGGGTCAAAAGACTAAAACAATGTGTTCAAGAGATCTAGGGTGGCCTTTTACACAAGCTCCCATCCATTCATACACTTACTAAGGGTTGGTTTTCCCTCTTATTCACAATCAGAGACCTTACAGATCTGGTCCTATCGTAATACTGGCACATTGAGATGGATCCAGTGCTTCTGAAGCGTTGGAGCCCCTTATTTGATCCTGAACGTGAACAGTTGGGAGCTGGACCTATATGGGTTCGCTTTCCTGGTCTCCTGCTACATTTATGGAACGAACAAATCTTCAGTGATATTGGTAATCTTCTGGGCACATATTTGGAGCATGATCACCCATATACTAAATCATGCAAGATGGAATTTGCCCGCATTCTAGTACATGTGGATACCAAGGAAGGACTTGAAGAATCCTTCAAAATTCAATGCTGCAATACTACCTGGACACAGATTCTAGATTATGAAGGGGTATAGTTTCGTTGTCGTTGTTGTCCACTAAATGGATAGACTTCTAGTACTCGCTCTCCGGGAGGTCGGCATCATATAGAACTGGTATTGGTCTCACTACAACGTTAGGCATGGCTATTAGGCTTCCTCTCAACTCCACTTACCACTACGCAGGAGGACATTACTCTGGAGGATGTGACTACCGCATACAGGGTCACTTGATCCATGAATGCTACTACACTTATTGGTCTCTCTTTGGAAATTGGTACTCCCTCTTTACCTCCTTTCACATTTTTATCATTTTTGTCTACTACATCTATTCAATGCATAGAGCCCTCTCTAACTGGATTCTCTACCTCTTCTATTATTTTCCCCCCTACCTCCTCACATTTCCTTTTTACCCCTACCCCCCTACCATACCTAACCTTTCAACATCAACTCCTCCTCCCTCATCATCTGCTCCTTCTACACTTTCCCCATCGCTCCCCACCCCATCTATTACTATGGAACCATCTGAATCCTCTTCCACACACTCCTACAATTTGCACCCTCGCATTTACACCCCAGCTAGACGTGGCCCTCCTTTAACTTTGCACATGTCCACTCATGGTTGTCACTCACACATTTCGAAGGCCATTCTACAGGTCGATATTGAAGTCACCTCTGGCATTCAACTCTCCATAGAAGGGATCCTTAGAGAAAAACAATTCCCACATCTGGTTTCTCAATTATTTGTCTCTCTTTCAATTACCGAGGGCTTTCCAGCCCTACTAAGTGCCTTGCTCTTTGGCACCTCTTCACTTCTTCATCTGTAGACATCATCCTCATATAGGAAACTCATGGTACCTCCGAACTTGTCATTCAATCACTTACTCCCCTCCTCCCCTCATGGAAAATCCATGCCATCGATGAAAATGGATGCTCAGGTGGACTTTCACTTTGTATCAACCCCCGACATATTAAACTTCTAAATGTTTTGGGGAGGGATATCATTCTAGCAATGAATTTCTTTTCAGAAGCTCTCAGCCTACAATTATATATCGTCAATGTCTATGGCCCTTATACCAATAGGCAGTAGTTTTGTACCTCTCTAATGAATTTATCGGTGCTGCCTTCTGAAAATATTATTTTGGCTAGAGACTTGAATTTCTCCCTTGGGATCTCTGAATCTTTGGGACCTAATTCTCATGCAGATCCACTCTTTGATTTCTTCAGACACCTTCTATCATCCTAGCAACTGGTGGATCCCCTAATAACCTCTCCTTCTCCCACCTAGTGCAACAGGCACATTGGGTTCGATATGGTTGCTCGCAGGCTTGATCTCTTCCTCATTAAGGAATATCTACTTCACACTCTTGGCTCGTTCAGATAATGGATCGGCTCAGGGGTATCTTTGACCACTCTCCGATATACTTGGAAATCACTAGGGCCTTCAATAAGTCAGCCACACCATTCAAATTATGCTCTGTGTGGCTAAAAGATGCAGACTACATCAATTTAGTGAATACTCAGTGGATACTCCCTCCACCACAGAGCTTACACTCACCATCCTCCAAATTTTCACACAGACTTCTCTCCATTAAAAATAAGTCAATTATTTGGGCTAGGAATAAGAAAATAATGGAAGATCTAGAGCTCACAACAATTGAACATGATCTCCACAGATTGGAATGCTCTATTGGGGGAGGATTTGCAACAAAATATGAGAAATCAAAACTTATTAAATTGGAATCTGATTGCCTAAATATCCTACAAAATCGGGATGAAGCCCGACGACTGAAAAGCCGTGCCACCTTGATAAAAGTAGGTGATGAAAACTCCAAATTCTTCCATCAATTTGAAAAGGTATGAAAGGCCATAAATACCATTTTGGAACTCGACAATGAGGATGGTACCACTACTTCTACTTTCTCACAACTTGCTCAGAAGGGAATCACTGATATATATAAGGCTCCTCTACAGCCATCACTAGTTGAGATCATCAAGGTGGCCTCCCTATTTCCTATATACGTGTATCTCGCAGATGCTGATGACCTCATTGCACCTATAACAACGGGGGAACTTGAATCTATCCTTAAATGGTTCAAAAAGGACAAGAGCCCTGGACCTGATGGATGGTTTATGGAATTTTACCTAGCATTCTTTGAACTTCTGGGACAAGACCTTCTGGAGGATGTGGAAGAGACCCGACAATCTGGGCGAATCTATGAGGATTTTAATGCTACCTTCATTGCCCTTATACCCAAATCTGATCATCCCTCCACTTTCAAATATTTTCTTCCGATCTCATTATGCAATTTTATTCACAAGATTATGGCTAAGATTCTTGCTAATCTGCTTAAGCCTATTTTATCTAATTTTATCTCACCTGAACAATTTTCATTCCTTTAAAATCGACATATGTATGATGCTATATGCATTGCACAAGAAAGACTACATACTTTGCACACTAAGAAGATCAAATGGATGATCCACAAGATATATCTGGCAAAATCTTTTGATCAAGCTAGTTGGCTCTACATTCGCATGCTTCTTACTCATCTAGGATTCCCTTTATAGGTTATTAATTGGATTATGTGTTGCATTACCTATGTTTCTTACAACATTATAATTAATGGGACTGCAACAAATTTCTTTCATGCCGAATGGGGACTTTGACAGGGCTGCCTGTTATCCCCCCTTATCTTTCTCTTGATCATGGAGGGCCTCAGCAGATGTATCAGTGATGAAAGGGATCGTGTCAGATTGAAAGGCATTCCAATCTCAGCAAACTGTGTGCTCACACACCTACTATTTTTTGATGATATCATACTTTTCCTCAATGGAACACTTGGTGATTCTACTGTGGTAAGATCCATCCTGCTACTATTTTGTACTACCACTGGTATGCAATGTAATAAGAGAAAATCTACTTTGAAATGCCATGGATGTTCACCACATGAGATCCATTTTGCACAACAGAGATTCACATTTACCCTCACCATATTTGATGATGGACTGAAGTACTTGGGATTTTACCCTAAAATAGTGAGCTATAAAACTTTTGATTGGAATTGTCTTATCACCAAGATCGAAAAAATACTGAACAACTGGTGCCATCATTCGTTGTCAAGGGTTGGATGACTAATAATTATCAAATCTATATTAGAGCCATTCTGGTATACTAGATGTCTCTGGCTTGGATACCTAAAGGAATACTTCACATGATACAGTTGATCTGTAGAAAATTTCTATGGCTCAGTGCTAAATAGGGACACACCTTAGCTTCCGACCTTTGCTGAGGCACTAGCTGCAAAACTTGGTTGGAAGATTCTTACTGGCAATAATTTATGGACCAGGGCGGTCATTCAGAAATACATCCACCCTCTTGGCCCACTTGAATGGCTTTGTCAACTACTAGTGCACCATCCCAGCTACTCAACGATTTGGCGTGCTATTCTGGGCTCTATTCAGCACATCACTGCTAATTTGGCCTGGAAAATAGGTAATGGTTCCAGGGTTCATATTGGATGGGATCCTTGGTCGGGTTGCGGAAATGCCCACCTCCTCTCCCCTGCACTTATTGACTTCCTCAATCGTGCTGGATATCAGATACTAAACCACATTGCTGACAGAAATCACACCACTCTATTCACTCAAGGTTGGTTAGACCACCTAGAAATACAGCTTCAACCACAATGGGCAGTGCTTTGGACTGCCTATCTGGATGCATTAAGAGATTCACGTGTCATAATTCTTGACCGGGATGATGAACTCATATGGACTGTCTCAAAAAATGGTTTATACATTCCCAAAGAGGGTATATGCACATTTATCGATCACATAGGCCTGAATCCCTGCTCCCATGGTGGCACAATATCTGGAAATTAAATGGACCTACAAAAGCTAGGCTCCTCATGTGGTGCATTCTCACTGACAAAATTCCCACAGGGGCCAACCTCTAGAAAATATCACATATTGGTCCACATAGATGTCCATTATGTAATGCGGCTATTGAAGATACAATACATCTTTTTCTCCACTGTAATGCTTTACATGAACTCTGGCACCTTATCAACTCCTATATTAATCATAATCTCCTTTGGGAGGGGCTTTCTCTTACAGATGCATGGGAGACTTGGTGGACATCTTCTCAACCCCACAAGCTGTGTAATTTTCCAATCTTAATCTGCTGGAGCATCTGGATGGCCCACAACCGGACCATCTTCCATAATACACCACATCACTAGCCCTCATATGTTGCTTGCATTATTTCCATTTACCACTTAATACTTGATGATCCACCTCCTCCACAGCCCCGAGTTATCTCCCCTGATATTATTTACATATCCCATACTTGGGCTTATTTCGATGGATCTGCACAAATACATGGTTGTGGTTGTGATTTCCTACTTCATTACTCACCTCATCATTTTTACAAAGTCAAGATTAGACTTGGACGTGGCACCAATAACTATATTGAACGCTCCTGCCTACTATACCTCCTTCAATTCGCCATCACAAAAAATGTTCATGATCCAAAAATATTTGGCGATTCCAAAATTATCATTGACTGGTTCAACCAACAAACAACCTGTCACATACACACACTGCAGAACATTTTGGATGAAGTTCTTCATCACAAAACATATTTTGATCATATTTCTTGTCAACACATTTACAGGGAGAGAAATACGATTTCCGATCTCCTTTCCAAGGAGGCGACGCACCTATTGACCGCACACATGGAGATTTAGGAGCAGAATGATCATGCATATTATCAGTACTTTCATCGTCCTTTTGTACCTGATCATTGGATGGGGTTGAATCCCCATTAAAGGTTGTTGTTGCTTTTTTGTTTTTTGTTTATAGTTACTTATATTATTTTTGTACAAAGACTTTTGATCGTTGATCCACAACATGTATTTATGAGGCACTTATTAGATGTATTTATTTTTTCTACTTTACTGCTATCTATTGACAGCTACACTGCTGATCTGAATATGCACTTAGCATATACAACATGTAACTTTTATTTTTATTAATAGAAGCTACGATTTTTCTTGTGGAAAAAAGTATTCCTTATGATTTACCTCTTGCATTATTGGCCTTGAATAAATTTGAATAAAGATGGATAAAAAATATCACTTTGTTAAATTATCAACCATCACAAGCTTAATATATCGCAATTGTTGAGTCGTTTATTTTGGCCCGCTCATCGCAAGTGAGTATTAACTAGCTACCAAATGAAGTGCAATAGTTGAATCATAAGCCAGATCAAGACTGGTGACCAAGAAACTAATAGGAGTCAGCGTCGTGTTTTTCTTCTTCTGGGTCTCAATTTAGGAAGTGAGTGTAGATGAAGATGATCTACATGATTTCTCAGGATTCGAAGGAGTCATTGACTATTTCCAGCCAAATAGGAAAACTCGAATAATGTTAATTGCTCTCAATCTAATCAAGTAATGTAGAAGCATTTTCTTATGTAATTAACTAAAAATTCATATTCATCTTCTCCCAATAATCCTTCCCATCTCGTAACGTTGACTAGATTGAGAGAAATTTCATCCATAATTTTAATCCTTTGATTACTTTCACCTATAGAGGTTGAAGCACGAAACATGTATTACCACTACTAATTAGGATTCCTACTTCACATTTCTGACCACTCCAGTTGTCCTAATGTTTCCCTTTGGCTTTATTCCTTTGTTCCTTATATATTCATGTTTTTTCAATGGAGATTAATTCATTGCTACCTTTTGTTGTCCTTTTTGTTATGGAGGATTGCATACTAATGTAGGTTTTTAATCCTCAAATCCTAATATGCATTTCATGTTCAAGTATCATCATAAGGAAAATATGAGATTTTAGCATGTGATTATTTCTCATGGATCTTCTATTATTGACAGATTTTGAGGCTTCATAAATTAAATGCAAACATGTTTGAATATTTTGCATTTCAATGAAGTGTTTTCTTCTCTTTCACTGTTGATCTGTTGCAAAAATTCAGAATCCTGGTTTCCCTGCCTATTCGTATTATGCATTAAAACATGGCACACTATTTCCCTCTATTATATATAGTGTTTCTTAAAATCATTTCTTCAAATGTTAAGCGAGCATACTGATTCAAGAGGTTTTAATAAATAGTGACAACACAGGTATTAATGTCAAACAAGGGATTTTATGACAGCATAAAGGAAACTTATGAAATATAACCACTGATTTTTTTATATGTAAACATTTTGATATCAAACCGTAGGATTTTATGAAATTAGGAAAAAAACTCACAAGGTAACACTCATAAATTTAGATATTGAGAAGAGTCTAAACAAGATTATAGAGAGAAGTTCACATGAAAGAACAAAAAATTATAGAGAAAACTTCAAAGAATCCTATAAAAACCTTGAGGCTCCAAATTTAAAGTCAAAATATCCAAGGAATGGAAGGTTTAAAAGGATTTGGAGATCAAACACCCTTAAGGTGCTTGGTTTCCAATGAGACACATAAATCCCAGGAATGCCTCTAAACTTCAACGTTGCTAACAAGACAACAATAGCACAATAATAATCGAATAGAGAGGAAGGTGAGTCTAAAACAAGAAAAACATTAAAGTTGCAAAGAAATTTAGTAATGAAGTGCCAAAAAAGGAACAAAGTGTGAGGCCTAAGAGGCAACAATATACAAGATTTGAAAATCATCATGTATGAACTTAAATTTTCTAGAAACTCGATTTCACTTGTATTCCTCTAGCTGATCCTTATAAAACCTCTTGGTTAAAAAAAGGTCAAAGTATGTTAGTAGACAACTCACGTTGGCTTTCTTTAATAATGGGGCATACAAGAATTGGGTGTTTTGTGATGTAATATAGAGTGGATGTTGGTCACCTTTTGTTGGGGAGACTTGGAAGTATTATAGGAATGCCATTCAACATTTTTTGGAAAAAACACATAAAGTGTAGCATGAATCTAGAAATGAATTTTTTTATTGGTTATAATATATGTGCTACAAATAGGAAGATATTAAATGAGGAAATTCCACTAGAGGTTCAAGGTTTTCTCAATGAATTTTCAGGCATAACCGAGTTGAACTACCACATGCATTGCCTCAATCTAGAGGTGTTACTCATCAAATTGATTTGATCCCTAATGAAAGGATATTTCATTTAATAAATTATTCAGAAATATTTCTAATATTTCTAATTAATAAATGTTTGTTTACAATGACAAAATAATTATTTCCAGTTTTTTGCGACTACAATATTTCATTTGGTAATTAATGCTTCACACCATAATCCCCAAATTCAAAAGAAAAAACATATCACATACATTTCTACAAATGTGTTCCTCATACAACTTTTCCAGTTTAACAAACCTCTCGGCATCTCTTTGCACCTTTTGAAATAACCCACGATGATGGAGGAAGTGTGTGTGCCATGGCCTTGTGAGTCTTACACTAAATGGATTTCCACTATCTCATTCAAGAGGCAAGATGTGGGTTTGTAGCCTTTGTAGAAACATGATGCGTCAACCAATACAACCACATCAATGTAATAATAACACATCATTACTACATAGATAAACTCTCTTTCCCATTGAAAATTTAATATTTTTCCAATATTTTATTCTTGACAATTACGCATGCGTGAAGACTTTAAATAATTTCACTATATATGACCTTTAACATTTAAGATTTCTATGGAATTTGGTGGCTTAAATTTATAGATCCTTAAGATTCTATTAATAAAGACCTTTCCATTTTAATTTCTTTTATGTATTTCCCAAAATTTAAATAAAATTTAAAATTGTGTTTAATTAATTAATTTTTTTTATTTTTGGATATAAGCAATAAAGTTATTAGTGAAAAAATAAAAATATTTCGCTCGAATGAATAGTTTTCCTTTGATAACAAGAAGAAGTAAGCTCGCATTTATTAATAATTTTATATTTTAAAAAAAAATCTCAATTCCTATATGTTAAATATTTTTAAAATCAATAAAGATATATAAATTAAAGTTTTTTAAAAATAATAATATATCAAAAAGGGGAAAGAAATAAATTAAATAATTTTCAAACATATTATTCTTTAGAATAAAATATTATAAAAATAAAATCATTATAATATATAAAATTTAGTTGTAGTTGGACTTGGAAAATCTTATCCCACTCTCGCATTTTCCTTTCCAGTGCTTGGGAACGAGGCCATGTCCTGATCGATGAAGCTTTGTCCTTTCGTAAAAATACCTAAATAAATCATATCGATCATTACATCAAAAACGTAGTCAATTTTATCCCACAAGTGCCTTGTGTTAGGTCTCTTGAGGTCAAGGAAGTATGGGGATCACATCATGTACAGTTGGAGTACACGATGAAGAAAAATGGCGAGAATTCCCAGTGCTCTCTGCATCTCATCGACTTCGTGCTCCCTTAACCTTGCGGAGAATCCTTGGAAAATAATGTTATAAACATGAAGCAACAATGTATCATCATGTCACACATCCATAAAAGAGCTTGATTATGTTTTCGCAGCCACCTTGACAGAAGTAAGGATATTTATCAAAGTTCACGATTTTGGGTGTCTGTAGGGTTCTTGATGGTGTTGAATCCATTTCCACCATAAAAAACGATTCTAACACTCCAGCATTCTGATTTTTTTATTTTTTATTTTACCAGATTCCAGTAAGAAATATGTCATCCAGGGGAATTTGTGGCGTCAGTAGACAACCCCATTGGAATAACCCACGGTAATAGTTCGCCATGTGCATATTTCACAGAAAAACATGAATTATAATAAGAAATATATCATTGGCGAGTCACAAACACGGTTTCTCAAAACGACAATGCGATGGAAATGTTTACCTATTGTAAATGTCTTTCGACAATGTGATGGAAGAGTTGAAACTGGCTTTTCCAATGCTTGAAATATAACACCAATGGCCATGATATACATCTTTTAAAGACTTTCCGTTATGAGCACACTAGTGTCAAAGAAACGTTGCATTATGAATTCATATTATGTAAAATTAAACAGGGTGAAATGTTAGCATGTAAAACTGTGAAAATCTTAATTAATATTTTTGAAATTATATATTTAAAATTAAATAGGGTGTAAGATTTATAGTTTTTTTATTACAAATTTTGTGTGTATATAAAGTTTTAGTAAAAATGAACATTTGTTTGTCATTGTTATAGTAAATGTAATTAAATTTATTTAATTATTTATATTTCATAAATAAAAAATTATAATTATTTATATTATTAAAAGTCGTTTTTGAAATTATATAATTATTTCAAATTTTAAAATTTAATTATAAACTTGTTTTTTATTTTATTTCTAAAAAAATAATATTTCCAAATCTTCTATTCTTTCCATATAACTTTACACCTTTTAAAGCAATTACTACTTTGTACATAATTTCAATGTGTACATTATAATGTCGTTCAAGTGGCAAAGTATGAGGTGGTCGCCCACAACTTGGAAATATCAATTTAAAGATATACTTTATAGACTTGACAGTCACGCAATCGAAATAAGGATGGGACGGTAGCCCATTACAAACTAGATTGAGGATATGAAAACGTGTGAATGAAGGTTGAATTTTGTTTTCTGGATTCGGATATGTCAGTGATTTGTTTAGATTTTGTTGTATTTTATTTTATTTTTTGTTTATTAAAATATTAATAATTTAATTTTAAAATTATGATTAAATTAAATTATATAATTTTTACCAAATTTAAATAAAGAAAGAAAATTTAATAGTACTCATTTATATAACATAAATATAGATTAAGGCACTTTGTATTAAATATAAATTTAAAAAAAAATGTGTTTTTTATTAGGATTGAGAAATAGTTAATGCTCTAATAGTTTTAACATTAAATGTTTATTTATAAATAAATTTGTTTTAATTGTTGATGTTTAATATAAAATATTAATTTTTATTTTAATATTTTAAATTTATTAGAGTTTAATTAATAATTTATTTTTATTTTTATTTTAATAAATTATTATTATTATTATTATTATTATTATTATTATTATGTGTTAAGTAATTTATTTTATATTTATACCTTTATAATATTGATATATATTTTTTAAGATATAATTTATTTAGTATAAGTGAAGTTAAATATATATTTTTTTTAATAGTAAGGCATGAGGATTTATTGTATCATGAATTTGTAAGAGAAATATATAAGATTAGAAGATTAGCAATCGGAAGATTGATAAGATTGGATTTATTAGTAGAGTTACAAATGTGAAGTTGTTGTTAGTTTTAGTATTTGGAGAATGGATCAATCAAATTTGTGTTCAAATGTAAAGAAAGGTAAAAGTGATTTAACATCATAAACAAAATCGCTAAAGAATTTTTTTAGTGTTTTTAAGGATATAGACATGGTATTATTCTTGAGGTTATTTAAAGACATTATCTTTTGAATTCCAATTTCAATAAATTTGTTGTAAAACCCATATTCAATATAATATTAGATATAGTAAATTCGATTAAAGTTATTGAAGTTAAACTAGATATCATTCAAACTAAGCAAATTAAGTGACATTGATGAACATGGAAGAGGCATTAGCAAGATATTCCAACAAAGTTCCAACTTGTTGTACATGATTGTCTATTTTGTTATGTTCATATATGGCTCCTCCTCTTATCTTGAGAACAATATTCCACCAAATTTCTGTGGGGAGGGGAGATGCACAAATATTGGTATCATGACCTCAATTAGAGAAATTTGGGGTGATGGGGGAGATCACGTGTGTGTGTATAATTGTTAATTAGCTTGAGAACATCAATGAAATTTGTGTTCAGTGGTATGAAGGTAAAGTGATTTAACATCATACAAAGACGCGCATCATTTTTAGTTTTTTTAAGGATATAGACATGGTATTATTTTTAATTTTATTTTAAAACATCATCTTTTGAATTTGAATTTCAATAAAGTTAATGTAAAACCCGCATTCAATATAATATTACATATTGTAAATTCAATAAAATTTATTGAAGTTAAACTAGATATCATTCAAACTAAGCAAATTAAGTGACACTGATGAATATGGAAGAGCCAATAGCAAGATATTCCAACAAAGTTCCAACTTGTTGTACAAGATTGTCTATTTTTTTATGTTCATAGATGTCCCTCCCAATCTTGAGAACAATATTCCAACAAATTTCTGGGATGGGGAGATGCATAAGGGGGCATGTGGGAGCACCCCCAAATTTTAGATAAATTAAGAGGTGATGGGGGGGACATCAACGAGTGTGTGTGTGTGTGTGTGTGTGTGAGAGAGAGAGAGAGAGAGAGAGATTAAAATTCAAATTATTTATGAAATTTCTTGATTCATACATCATAAATGATTCAATGAAATATAAATAGTAAAATATTGTATACATTAATTTAAATTCATCATTCATTATTCTATAATATAATTAGTACTAAGTAGAATAGTCTCAATGAAGACTAGAATAATAAAGTGAAATTACTCAAACTCAAAAATAGTAAAAAAGTGATGAGTACAAGACTTGGCCTATGGTCACCAATATCTAGAATAAAGACTCAAAATTTAAAATTAAATATTAATAATGGACAATGAACCAATGTTATCAGAACTAGATGAGTCATTGAATTGGTTGACCCCAAAATTAGGAACCCCCCCCCCCACAAAAAAAAAACTAGAACAAAAAATTGGTAGACCAAAAAATCCATAAATATCAAATATTGAAAGGAAATGTAAATGTTCATGTGCATCCATATGAATCCAAAACATTATATGAAAATATGCAAATTTTCTCATATATATAGTAAGTAAGGGTGCATATAACCGAAATAGTACTAAGTGCAATCCACATTTGAATAAAAATACATCAACAAAGAGGCTCTAAATGGCCTTTATAGTCAACAAAAAATGATGCTACAACAAATATATACATATCATCAAAATCAATGCCTATATTGGGATATTCATCATCAATATCTCCCTGTAAGCATTAAAATAAGATAATATTTTTTTTTAACATGCCAAACATTGCTCACAGGAAGATGTTAGCCTCAAAAGTGTCAACGGGACCATCATGAACACAATCATGTAGGAATGGGTTCACATTCTTAAAAATGTGCATGCGCTCCCTATCCTATAGCCTCAGTTCTTCCAAAATCACCATGCATTCTTATGAGCTTGGATTTTTCAATATGACCGTCACATTTTTAAAATCACACACACACACAGACATTCAGGAATGCGTGCGTTTTTTTAAAAGTGTGCACTATGCTTTTGAAAGTGTGCACACATATTTGAAAGTGTGCACATGTTCTCTAAAGCACACATTAATTTTCAAAAGCTCGCGTGCACTTTTTAAAGTGTATGCACTTTTTAAAAAGTGTCGAAGTTTTCAAAAGCGCAGACTCACTTTTTAAAGTGCATGCACATTCCTTAAAGTGTGTGCATGCTAGTATGACTATAATATTTGAGAATAAATGAGGGAGGAGGGGGGGAGAGAGAGATACATATAGGGGGGTTTTGTGAAGGAGGGACTAAGGGAGGGGGGGGGGGGGTAAATAAATAGATAAAGGAAGGGGAAGGAGGGTGGATATACAAGGGAAGAGAGAAGGGGAGAGGGAGACAGGGAGAGAGGGGTAGATGGATATAGAGAGAGTGAATGAGTGAGAGGTAAATATTGAGAGAGATAGTGAGAAGAGGGGAAGAGAGAAATAGGGGAGAGGGAGGGAGATATATAGGTAAAGAAAGAAATAGGGGGGATACTAGGGAAGGGAGAAAGGGAGGGATATTTAGGGAGAGAGCAAGGAAAAGGGAGAGAGGGTGAGAGAGTGAAGGAGTTTACATGAGAGAGGGGGGCGGGGGGATTTTATAGAGGATGGGAGAGAGAGGAATGAGAGATGGGGAGATAGACACATATTTTAGGGGGTTTTTGGGAAGGAGGGATTGGGGGAGGAAGAGTGGGATAGAGAAAGAGAGGAAGGGATAGGGAGGAATTTGGAGAGATGAGGGGAGTGAAGTGGGAAATATAGAGATGGAGTGAACGAGTGAGAGAGAGAGAGAGAGATATGGAGGATATGGAGTTAAGGGGAGAGGTTGTATAGATTTATGGATGGTTGTGTGTGTGTGCATGAGAGAGAGGGAGGGTGGGGAATAGGGGGAGAGGGATATGGAGAAAGAGGAGATGGTGTAGGGAGAGATGGAGATAGATACAGGAGGGAGTTAGAGTGAGGGGGGAAATGGGGGAGATTGAGATGGGGAGGGAGGGAGAGAGAGGGGGGGGGGGGGTAGATAGAGAGAGAGAGGGGTAGGAATAGAGACAGGTGAAGAGGGAAAGGGGGGGATAGAAGGGAAGAGAGAGAGAGGTATAGTAGGGGAAAGGGGAAGAGTGGAAGAGAGATGGAGAGAGAGAGGGGAAATGAGTGAGTGAGTAATAGAGGGAGAGGATAGTGGGGGGAGGTAGATGGGGATTTTTCTATCTTATCACTCTATATCTCTCTACCATCCAAAAATGTATCTATCTTCCTCTCTCTCTCCTTCTCTCTCTCTTTCCCTCACTCCCTATCACTATCTCATTATCTTCCAACTCTCCCCATCACTCTCTCTATCTCTAACACATCCTCTCTCTTTCCCCTCCTCTCTCTCCCTCCTTTCCTTGCTCCTTCACAAAAAACCCCACACAACTCTCTCTCTCTCTCTCTATCCTCACGTCCTCCTCTCTCTATCTCTATCGCTCCCTTATCTCTCTCTCTCCCTATCTCTCTTTCACTTCCCCCACTCTCTCTCCCTCCTATCTCTCTTTATCTTCCCCCAGTATTTCTCTCTCCATATATATAATTATGTCTTTATTTCTATATCTTCTTCCCTCTCCCTCTCTCCCTCTCTCCCCCATCATCTCTATTTTTATCTCTCTCCATCTCTCCCTGATCAGTCTCTCTCTCCCATCCCTCTTCCCTATAGATCTACCATATCTCCCTCCCTATCTCCTTCTCTCTCACTCCTCGTCACTCCCTCCACTTATCCAAGTTCTCTTCCCCACCATCGTTCTCTCTACCTCTCACTCTTCCTCTATCCCCCCCCCCCTATCTCTCCCTTCCTCCATCATTCCCTTAGTCCTTCATTCGCAACAACCCCAATCCAACATTTCCTTCTCTCCCTCTCTCTCTCTCTCTCTCTCTCTCATACACACACACACACACTCACACATACACATCCAAATCTATCTCTATCTCCATCCCTCTCTCTTTATCTCTTTGTCTCCCTCACACCCTTACTATATCTCTTGATCTCTCCCCAATTGATCTTTGTCTCTTTGCCCCCCCCCCTCCTTTTGATTATACCTTTATATACCTCCCCCTCTCCTTCTCTCCCTCCCTCCCTAAATACCGTTGTTATCAAACCAACACCAAAAATAGAATAAAAGAGAGATCAACGCCTTAGAAATAAGCCACTTCGAGGGGGAAACCTCCTTTCCATATATACGAGTCCATGGGGCCACAATATAATCCTAGATAACCTAAAAATGATAATGTAAGGGCACAATAATAACAATATGGGGGCTATAGGGGTACAACAATAACAATAAGGGGGCTACACTAACAACAATAAGGGGATACACTAGTATTATAGGGACCTAACATGCCCCTCTCCTTCAAACAAGTGTTTCCCTCAACGCTTGATTATTTATGGATTCTTCTGTATAAAATTCTCATCCTCCCATGTGGAATCTTCAATGGGTAAGTTCTTCCACTTGTTGGGATACTCTGAAATTGACTGATTTGGTAGTTGTTGAGTTCTTGTTTCTATGACCACTTTAGAACTTCTTTCACCGCGATGTTGATCTTCCTGGTTTTTCATTTGATTCTGGACCAAAGTTAGGTTATCCTTTGAGATCTGGAGAACTTGTTGTTGACGTTCGATGTGATCTTCCACTACTTTATCATCCATATTAGCTTTAATTTGATCCTTCAAACTGTCCAACTTAACCTCCATTTTTTCTTTTAAACCATCTATGTCATCTTTTATTTCTTTTTGTAAGATAGAAATTTGTTGCACTTGGTACCGTAATTTTGATATCTCATACTCCAATTCTTCTTCTTCATGCATCATAGTATAGCTTTTATAGGGCTTAATGGGTGTGGAATTATTTTTGGGAGGCATTATAGAACCCAATACTGATAAAAATTCTTCAATATGCCCTTGGAATCACTTCAGACTGCTTTTTCAAACAAAAGTTATGCAATTTTAAAAAACAAATACACACCTTTTTATTGCTTTTTAGGAGGTCGATATTAAACCAGAATTATCTCTGTGATTTTGGATCTTCAATATCTGAAATTAGGTCCTATAGTATCTCTCTGAATATTATTTTTAACGTGACAGGTTTGACCTGATTTGGATGCTTTAATACAAAGTTATGCCCAATCTCCCACAACGACATAATTATGGGCTCATTCAATAGAATGAACTTGTACGGTGTGCCACGTGTCAAAATTTCTTCCTTCAGCTCTAAATTTGCTACACAGGTTACTAAATTCCGTTTACTTGCGGCCACTTATTACAAAATTCCAATCTGATGCTCAAAGAGAGAGTTATGATGATTTTCCCATGGTCACCTCTTTGCGATGAAATTCGGGAGCTTGAAAAAAACCCTAACTTCCACAGATCATATCTCCGAACATATTTCGAACCAAGATTTGAAAATTTTACACGTCGTTCCCTAGGAGTTTGGCTTCGCTCTGTAAACATTTCAGCTTCGAAAACTTCATACAAAAAAAATTATAGCAAAAATTCTACGATGACTTGTTTAGGTGAAATTCGAGACCCTGAAAAAGCCCTTACTTACACAGATCATATCTATGAAAATATTGTGAACCAAGATCTAAAATTTTTACACGAATTTCCTCAGGAGTTTGGCTTCACTCTGTAAAAATTTCAGATTTTGTACTTTTGTATAAAACAAGTTATAGTGAAAATGTCACAATGACCTGTTTAGGTGAAATTCGCTCCAAAAATATTGTGAACCAAGATCTGAAATTGTTTCACGATGTTCCTTAGGATTTAGGCTTCACTCTATAAAAATTTTAGCTTCTGAATCTTCGCAGAAAAAAAATTATAGCAAAAATTACACGATGACCTGTATGGAGTAGCGAAACCCTAGAATCCAAGGCTCTGTTACCAAATGTTATGAAACTAGCTCCAAAAATAGAAGAAAAGAGAGATCAACACCTTAGAAATAATCCACTTCGAGGGGGAAACCTCCTTTACATTACATAAATGAACAATTCTTGGATTATACAAATGACACAACCTCCTTTCTATATATAGGAGTCCATGGGGCCACAACATAATCCTAGCCGACCTAACATTAATAATGTAAGGGAACAATAATAACAATATGGGAGCTACAGGGGTACAACAATAACAATAAGGGGGATACACTAACAACAATAAGGGGATACACTAGTATTATAGGGACCTAACAACCGCCCCCCTCTCTCTCCCTCTTCCTCTATTTCTCTATCCCTCCCCCACTTCATTAATCCCTCCTTCACAACAAACTCATTTCAAATTTCTCTCTCTCTCTCTCTCCCCCCGTATCCACTTCTCTCTCTCCCTTTCTTTCTCTCCTATCCCACCTCCCTTCACCCTCTCCTTTATCCCTTTCTCTGTCACTCTCTATCTATTCCTCCCCCCACCACCCATATTTCTCACTCCAACTCTATCTCTACATCCCTCTCTCCTTCTCTCTCTCCCCCCCTCATGCACACACACTCTCTCTCTCTCTTCCCCCCTTCTTCGAATCTCTCTCTCTATCTCTCTCTCTCTCTCTCCCTTTATCACCCATCTCATTCTTTCTCTATCTCTCTCCCTCTCTCCTTCTCTCTAATTCCCCCAATCCCTCCCTCTCTCCTTCTTTTCCCCCGTCACTCCCACTTCCTTTATTCCTCTATCCCTTCCTCCTTAAAAAAACCACCCTCTGACTCTTTGTCTCTTTGTGCCCTCCAACCATGTCTCTAGCTCCCTCCCTCCCCCTCTCCCTCTCTCCCCGTCAATTCCTCCACCTTTCTTTTTATCTCTCTTCTTCTCACTCTTCCACTCTCTCCCCTTCTATCTCTCTCTTCCTCTCTCCCCCCTTATATCTCTCTCTTTCTCTCACCCCTCACTCTGTCTCTCTTTCTCTCTCTCTCACACACACACACACACAAACACATGAAACCCCCCTCTAACTCTATCTCGATTTTCATCCCTATGTCTCCTACAACTCTCTCCCCTCGTCTCCCTCTGTCTCCCTTCCGCACCCTCTTACCCTATCTCTCTCTCTCAAGATCCTTTTAGGTTGCACTAAAAAAAGGCCTTGTACTTTGAAGGGTATAATTATTTTTATAATATATATATATATATATATATATATATTCTAAGATCATGAATTTTGAAAAAATAGTTGTCACAAAAACACTATATTCTCTAAAGCCCTACAAATGTTTTTAGCAATATTCCATCATTTGGGTACTCAATGGTTGCACTAAAAAAAACATATTCATTATATTTTGCATGAAAAATAACATACCAATGATAATAAAACTCAAACTTCACATAGTTAAACTATATATATATATATATATGAAAAGCTAATTTATTTTTCTATTTTTCATCTTTTTATACCAACTTTAGATTCATTGTGTAAATACCTATAATGATTTCTACCCTCATACATGATGGAATCCAAGGAAGACGTTGTAATCCCCCACAATCCTGAAATCATGAAAATCGTTAAGGATTTTGGATTTTGAGTGGGATCTAAAATTTTATTTTCTCCATATGAAATCCAATGAAGTTGGAACCACTTCCAAACATCCTAAAGCAATTAAAATTTAATAATTTAATAATTTAGCATTATTATTAATTACATAGCATAAGTAGGGCCATAGTGTTGAATATTAGGCTTCTTCACTAATAAATTAATGTTTTCAAGTAAACTCAAGGGGGACATATAACCCTTTTTTAAGAGGGATGCCCACAAGCGCCTCATTTTTGGAAACACATCCCTCGTGATAGGAAAATGTTTCCTCCTACATCTCCCTGATTTTCCCCATAAGGGGGATGTGGGGAAACATTTCCAAAGGAATCTCCCCATCTTGAGAGTGTGGGAAATGTGGGGAATGCACTCCCACCCTAGGGGATGCATCCCCATGGAAGGTTGCTTGAGAATGTGTAGTGTTGTATGCAATCCGATTCTTTAGTGGATGCATTTTCAATATGTGAAAGAGCATTACATGGTGGAAGATAAGTAGTCAAGTAAGACAAAAGTTGAAACTTGAAAAATTACGCATTTAACTTGTTCTATGTCATACTCATTTTCCACCACCTATTTAGAAAAACATCTAACAATTTATTTTCGAAGTTGTCTATAAGTGAGATTTTTTGGAGTTTCCAACAGATTTGTGGCCGAAATTCGGTGAAAAAATTTGTGCTCAAATATTGATTTGTTTTTTTTAACTGTTGCATATATGGATTCAACACCCTAAAAAATCCTTAGGGCACTTCGATTGTGAAGAGTTCACTCGTCAGCCTTGGGATTTCAATGAATCCCTTGTAAGATTCTAGACAAATTAGATTGGAAAATAAACTAGAAAACTTTTGAAAAATTCTCACTTATTGACAACACCTTTATTTTCTTCTTTAATATTTATTAAATCCATGTATGCAATTTTTTATTTCACCGGTGTTTAAACATTAGCTTTTCAAAGTCTTTTAAAAACTTTTAAAACTATCACATCAAGAAAATGTATATAATAGTTTAGAGTTTATCAAAATAGGTTTTAGCTATTAATGAACATGATATTTGATCTTTTTTGAAAAATTTGCCTATTAATTTACAAAATTTATTTCAAAATTTATCGTTAATATTGTCTTTTCAACTTTTTATTACTTTTTTTTTTCATTTATAATCAATTTTTTCCAAGAACTGTATTTTAATTTGTTTTTCTAAATTTATTTAAACTCTAATTTTCATTTTTTACAGCTTTTCTGTCTTTAAAAAAATAAGATATCTCTTCTAAATATTTCAGAAATTAATATATAATTTAAAAAAAAAAACAGGCATTAAAATAATTAAAATAATTTTCTTTAAATATTTAAAGAATATCTTGAATTATGTAAATTTGACGCGAATACGTAACGTATCTAAACTTATTTGCAAACTAGCTGAATTGACATATCTTTAATAGGTATATATATGATGTAAATAATCTAAACTGATCACCTATATTATTCATGATTAGTTGTCAATTTATTTCTATTTTAACGAATAAAATAAATACTGTGTTTTTTTCGAACATCATGTATTTAGTACATATATATTATATTGCAATTAAGTTATGGCTTATAAATTTGATATACAAATGATCAAATTTATATATATATATATATATATATATATATATATATATATATATATATAATTTAATTTAATTTTAAAATGTATAATATGTCTTTTTTAAATTATAATCTAAAATTAATTATTTTTTTGAGTTTTCAATTCACATCAAATCATTAACCGTTAATTCTAATTTTATAGAAAAATAGTAAAGATGAAAACCAAATTTTATATAGACACATTAATGGAATTTTTAGCCTATGGTCCTACAATTAATTGGTCACTGTCACACAAAAGAATGGCCTCCTTGCATTTATGAGTGTTTTACAAAGCCAAGTCAAAATTGGTTGACAACCTCACCAAAAACTATGCATTCAATGCATGACACGTCCTAGAGAGGAATTTACACCCTAAGAAGAGGGAAGGCCTCTTCTTCCTTCCCCAATTTCGTTCTACAAAACACATTTCCCTGCTAATTTTTAAACCAAATTCAAATTCATTGCGTAAATACCTATAATTGTTGCTCCAATTTAACAAATTGTTATTTTTCCAAGCTTGTATTACCACTAACACGTAATGAGAGACTATCATTAGCTTGCACCCTCAGAAAATCAAGATTTTGTTTGAGTGATAGGTATAATTTTACTCAAATTTTACTAGAGTCGTAACATAAGAGTTCAACAATCAGTGCCACTGACAACCGTGTACATAACAGACTTATTCTCTTGATTAAATGTTACTTCCATACCCCACACATGATATAGAATTCAAGGTAGACATTACAGTCCCCCTCTTGAAATTTTGAAAACTATTAGGTCTGTTGGTATCTACCTCCCTCTCTCCTTATTTCTCTTTCCAAAACTATATCCCTCCCTCCCTCCCTCCTTTCCCCTCATCCCTCCCACTTCCTCTATTTCTCTATCCCTTCCTCCTTCAAAAAACCACCATCCAACTATTTGTCTCTTTGTGCCCTCCAACCCTGTCTCTAGCTCCCTCCCTCCCGCACTCCTTCTCTCCCCATCAATTCCTCCCTCTTTCTTTATTTTCATCCCTATGTCTCCTCTCCGATCTCCCCTCCTCTCCCTCTCTCTCCCTTCCCGACCCTCTTACCCTATCTTTCTCACTTTTCAACCGTCTCTCTCTCTCTCTCTCTCTCTCTCTCTCGATCCTTTTAGGTTGCACTAACAAATGGCTTTGTAACTTGAAGGGTATAATGATTTTCAATATATATAAGATCATGAATTTTGAAAAAATAGTTTTGCAAAGGAACACTCTATTCTCTACAACCCAGCAAATTTTTGTAGCAAGATCCATCATTTGGGTACTTAAAGGTGGTTGCACTAAAAAAAATATATGCATTATATTTTGCGTAAAAAGTAACATACCAATGATAGGAAAACTCAAAATTCACATAGTTAAACAAAAGTACTATAAATAAAAAATATATAATTGAAAAGATAATTTATTTTTCTACATTTCATCTTTTTATACCAATTTTAGATTCATTTTGTAAAAACCTATAATGATTCATCCAAGTTAACATATTTTTGTTTCTCCAAGCTTGCATTTCCACTAAGACATCATGAGAGACCATCATTAGCTTGCACCCACCTGAAATTGAGATTTTGTTTGAGTGACTAGGGTCGTGATAGAGGAGTTCAACAATTTGTGCCAACAACATCTAGGTACATTGAAGGATTGGTGCTCTTGATTAAATTCTAGTTCCATACCCTCATGCATGATAGAATCCAATGAAGACGTTGCAATCCCCCCAATCCTGAAATCATGAAAACTGTTAAGGATTTTGGATTTTGAGTGGGATCTAAAGTTTTACTTTCTCCATTTGAAATACAATGATGTTGGAACCACTTATAAACATCCTAACGCGATTAACATTTAATAATTTAAGAATTTAGCATTACTATTAATTACATAGCATTAGTAGGGCCCTAGTATTGAACATTAGGCTTCCACACTAATAAATTATTGTTTTCAAGTAAACTCAAGGGGAAAACACAACACTTTTTTAAGAAGGATGCCCAAAAGCGCCTCATTTGGGGAAACACATCCCCTCGTGTTTGGGAAATGTTTCCTCCTGCCTCTCCCTGAGTTTCCCTAAAAGGGGGATGTGGGGAAACATTTCCAAAGGCCTCCCCCTGTCTTGAGAGTGTGGGAAATGTGGGGAATGCACTCCTACCCTAGGGGATGCATCCCCATGGAATGTTGCTTGAGAATGTGAAGTGTTTTATGCAGTCCAATTCTTTAGTGGATGCATTTTCAATATCTGAAGAGCATTACATGGTGGAAGATAAGTAGTCAAGTAAGACAAAAGTTGAAAATTGAATAATTAAGCATTTAAACTATTCTATGCCATACTCATTTTCCAACATCTATTTAGCAAAAAATATAACAATTTTTTTCAGAGTTGTCTATAAGTAATACTTTTTGGAGTGTAGACAAATTTGTGGCTGCAATTAAAAAAAAATTGACTACATATATGAAGGCTGCAATTAAAAAAAAATTGTGCTCAAATCTTGATTTTTGTTTTTTAAACTGTTTTTTTGACTACATATATGAATTCAACACAGTGAAAAATCCAGGGGGTACTTGGATTGTGAAGAGTCCCCTAGTAAAAATTGTGATTTCAACCAATCCCTCCAAGATTCTAGATAAATTAGATTGGAAAATAAACCGATAAATTTTCTTCTTTAACATTTATTATATCCATACATACAATTTTTTATTTCAATAATATTTAAACATTAAGATATTTTTAGAGTCTTTTAAAATATTTTAAAATAATCACATCAAGAAAGTGTAAATAATGGTTTAGAGTTAGTCAAGATAAGTTCCATATATTAGTCAACATGATATTGATATTTCTTGAAAAAATCATCTATTAATTTACTAAATTTAATTGAGAAATTATTATTCAACTTTTTATTGCTTTTTTTTTTCTTTTATAATCAAATTTTTTCCATAGTCATCTTTTACTTTGTTTTTCTAAATTTATTTTCAAACTCTAATTTTCATTCTTTTGCAAATTTTTATATCTTTAAAAAAAAAAATATCTACTCTAAATATTTCATAAATTAATATATAATTAAAATAAAATCACACATTAAAATAATTAAAATAATTTTCTATATTTAAAATTATGTAAATTAGACACAAATACCTAACCTATCTATATTTATTTGCAAAATAGCTAAATTGACATATTTTTAATATGTATATGATGTAAATAATCTAAAATAATCACCTATATTTTGCAAACTAGCTAAATTGACATATTTTTAAGACTTATATGATGTAAATAATCTAAAATGATCACCTATATTTTGCAAACTTACTAAATTGACATATTTTTAAGAAGTATACTATGTAAATAATCTAAAATAATTACCTATATATTATTAATGCTTCGTTGTCAATTTATTTCTCTTTTAATGAATAATATATATAGTCCAACATAATGTATTTAGTATATATAAATTATATTGCAAGAAAATTATGTTTATAAATTTGATATACATATAATTAAATTAGTAAATGAATATTATGATTTTGTCTTTAATTAATATATTATAATTATAATTTTTAAGTTCAATTAGTTTTAAAATATTTTTAAAAAAGTTTATAAAAAATTTATAATTATAATATATATATATATAGATATAATTTTACAATTTATAATATAGGTTTTTTTAAAAATTATAATATATTTTTTTGACAACTTAATTCACATCATATTACTAAGTGTTAATTTTTATTTTATAGAAAAAGATTAAAGATGAAAACCAAATCTTATATACATCCATTAATGAAATATTTTAATACTTTAATGTATTTTTGAATACACAGATTAATTCAATACCTTAAAAAATTCTTAACACATTCTATATATTTGAAAACAATATATATATATATATATATATATAGTATGCTAGGGGGTTTGGCAGTATTGAACACTCTGGAGCTTAATGAAAATCGCTTGAGCGGAAGAATTCCTAATGCGTTTGTGAACCTCACGTCTCTGTCGCAACTGAGCGTGTCGCATAATTCCCTGTCAGGGAGGATTCCAACCGGGGGCTTGCTCCAAAAGTTTCCAATATCATCATACTCTTGTAACAGCGGACTCTGTGGAGATCCTCTTCCTCGTTGCTGATGATTTGATAGAATCCAGAATCCATGGCAGGGTTGCGGGGGTTTTTTTCGTATTTTTGTTTTCTTGTATTACTTTTGGACTTTCAATGGTTGAGGCCAGTCTCCTCTGCTCTCCCAATCTTAAAATCTGACATACCAGGCCTGCACCTTATATACTAAGGCTTGTATCTCATTGATGATGGAATAAGTCGGATCTGTAATCATATCTACTTAATGTTAATGTTTAGGTTTATGGAAGTAGTCGGATTTGTAACAATATCTATTTAATAGTTTCATTTCATAATATTGGATAGTAATGTTGTGAAGGTCAAAACCAAAAAATATGAGTACATGGTATAAGACTGTTCTATTCTCATCACCCATATGCACTATTGAACATGCTTTATCCCCAATCGGAATCCCGGAAAGCTATACTGCGAACTTAGAAGTATTTTGGTGGACAAGAGCTCTGGGTGGTAGGCACCTTTAAATCCCTTGGCTACCTAAAATTACTCCACTCGGGAGAAATGTTACCATAGAACTCATTTTAAAAATAGAATATATAGGTTTTTATTTTTTTAATAATATATGTTTTGGTTAATTTTTTTTAAATTCTTATTATACAATAATTTATGGATAAAATTATAATTTAATGTTTTTTAAAATGCGTTCTTAATAATTTTATAATTTAATGTTTTTTAAAATATGTTTTTAATATTTTGATGTATTTTTGAATGCATAAATTAATTTGATACTTTCAAAAAAAATTTACACATTTTATATATTTGAAATCAATAAAACTATATATATATATATATATATATATATATATATATATATATAGAGTTGTAAAATATATTTCAGCTTTACAGTTTCACATTACATTACATTAGTAATTGCACCACATGTTGCAAAGGAAACGTTGTAAGGTTGTGGTATAGGAAAGAATAGCATATACGAAACAAGAGATAGTAGGAACTTTCTCAACTCCAACTGATTTGTGAGAATAAGGGGTGGAAAATTATGTTTATTGGACCTCAAATCAAAATATTCATATTGGGTAATTGATGTGGAACAACCTCTTTGTTATTAATTGCATGCAAGATGTGTTTTTTCATAATGGACGAGACATTTTGGCCAAAGTACTCAAGACCTCTATATGAAAAAATTTGTATGTTTAATTTTTTTTTTGCATGAAGGATGCACTTGGTTTTTATGACCAAGTTGGGTTACAATTTTTGCCCTTTTTTGAGAAAAAACTTTCATTTTTTTCGGTTGTTCAACTTTCTGCAAGCTAAAACAATTTTTCTATTTAGAATTTCATTTTGTGATAAAAATAAAAGTTGTCAGAAATTTTGTTAGCTTTCTATTAATTATTTTTTGGAATTTTTTTATACACATTTGATATGTCAATTTAGTGTTTCTTTGAGTGTGTATTTTTTAACAATCAACAGATTCATAAGAAGTCATGTTAATACGCAATGTTGTATTCTTTGAAAATTTGAGTTTTTGAGAAACAAAATGTGTTACAAGAATTTAGACAAAGTCTACCTCGGTTTCGTCATATTTACAAAGCCAATGGATGCATATCATAATTACTAGAATTTTTTGAACTGGTCCAATATGAAAAACTGTAAATTTTGAATATGTTTCACGACGCAAGAAATTTCTTAACATATACGTTATAAACTAAAAATCTAAAAGCTACCCATGAGAGATGACGAACCAATGTAATGTACCATAATTTTTTCAATTTTTTTTACAATGTATTTTGGAAGATACAAAATTTTGATTTCATTGGATCACAATGACCTTTAGAAATTTTTTGCATCTATTTTATTACAAAATTAATTAAAATTAGTAAATATTTGTGAAATTCCATGAAAGTTATATTTTCTGAAAGTAGATTCAATTCTAAAAATGCTTGTTTTGGTTCCAAAAGTTAATTCAGAATGTTTCATGGAGTTTAATCAGTGCAAAGTTGAAGAAACGTA
The DNA here is from genome assembly GCA_034641835.2 of Pinus albicaulis. Classification (NCBI taxonomy): domain Eukaryota; kingdom Viridiplantae; phylum Streptophyta; class Pinopsida; order Pinales; family Pinaceae; genus Pinus; species Pinus albicaulis. Next base: position 77,394 of record JAXQQM020093161.1, read on the forward strand.
TTCAGGGCTTGGCTCTGCGTAACTGGTGATGCGTTAGTTCGGCTGAACTCTAACAAAGTTCGGCCGAACTGTTTTTTGCACCAACAACATGTTAAATCAAATGATAAAGTAGTTCGGCTGAACTATTTCTTAGAATTTTAGCCGAAATTTTACTTATCTTTTTGTCGGCTGGAAAGTACCGCCGAGCCCCTCCAGAAAAAACATTTCGCAGAAACATAAATTGTCGTGAAACCATTGATTATTTTCGCATATTTTCACATGTTTGGTCTGATTTTACAAAAGTCTTGATCTGATTTTGCAAAGAATTGTTTTGGGTTTAAGGACTTTTTTTGGAGGTACATTCAAAGGAATTTTCTGTGAGACATATTATTTTCATACATTTGATCTAATTTTGCAAGGAATTTTTTTGGGTTTAAAATTTTTTCTTGGAGGTACATTCAAAAAACATTTTTAAAGACTTTTCTTGGATGTACATTCAAAAGACATTTCTTGGAGGTATGTGATACAAATTTTTGGACTTCATTTTTTTTAAAGTATGGATTTGGGCTTAGTTTTGAAAGGACATTTTTTGGTTTTTGGTTGAATTAAATCTTTTATAATGATTTTTTAAAATGAGTTTTTTTGTAACTTTTTAAATGAAATTTTTTTGTAGGACTTGGAAGGAAATATTTTGAACTTCATTTCATTTTTATAAGACATTTTTTTATTGAATAGGACTTAAAAGTATCACAGATAAAAAATGAAGGAAAATGTGATACAAAATATAAATAGTGCTATAAATTCAACTAAAAGATCTATACAGAAAAATGTTTCATTTGTACGTAGAACAATAAATATGGTAGTGGTTTCATCAAGTACTAAAAATAATCCCTTGGTAAAATCTATGGCACGAGAACGAGGAACCTCGCCAAAAAATTTGCATAAACATCGGAAATTTCGGTTGCAAATAGATGTAAATGATGAACATGCTTGTTGGAGAGCTATTTTTAGGCACCCATAAAAAGATAGACTTGGAGAAAATGTTAAAAAAATACTATATGAATATTGGAAGAATAATTCATGTGTTTTGCCAACTGCAAAGCATGTGATGCGAAGAAGAATAGCATGAAATCAGTACGAAGAGCATGAAAAACATTTCTTGGAAACCACTCAGATAGAGTTGTTCAACAAGTTCAAAGAAGAGAATCGTGAAATTCATGTTTCAATTAGTGCATTTGTTCAACAAAAACCATGGTATGTAAAGTATATCACCATACGCGATGCTTGTTGTTGTTGTTATCATATGGAATTTGAGTTATATTACGACACATTCCTTGATTTTGGTAGAACATTTTGGAAGGATTCACCTCCTCCTTCCACTATCCGTGATTTCATATCTCAAATTCTATGTGAAAGATAAAGAGATAAACTATTTTACGAAAAGAAATGTGTTGGTGGTAAAAAATGCGATGATTGTGGAAATTTGACTAAATTTCAAAACAAATATTGTACTGATATAAATGATCAATCATTGTCCAACATGAAAGTGAAATGGAAGAGATATGAATATATCCATACATCGATTCAAGGTGAAAATAATGTTAAAAGAATTGAATTACGAGAAGAAAATTTTTTTGTGATAGACTTTTTGAGAAAGTTTGAGGCATAAATTTACAAATACATCAAGCATTCCCATAGAGCTCGATGGAAAGACTTGCAATTCAAAAAATCCCGTGAAGTTTTTCCACCAGGGACCATTTTGTCAGTAATCAATTTTGCAGAAAACTACACATTTGTTCCACAAAAAGAAATTCAGAGTGAATACTATCATTCTGACCAAGTCTCCATGCTTGTCCATATTCTATATAGACAAGTTGAACAAAACATCAATCATATAGAAAGCACCATGGAAAAGCGACATATTATTAAAGAATATCACTTTTATATCAGTGACGATCGTACACATGATACATATTTTGTACAACATTGTTTTGGAAAAATTTATGATTCCTCAAAAAGTCATGGAATAACATTCAATGAACATTGGATATGGTCAGACAGATGCGAAGGACAATTCAAATCTGCACGATCATTCTTTTGGTTGTTTTTTCTTCATAAGAAAACCTGCATTAAACATTGTTGGAATTAATTTTAGATTGGCCATGGAAAAAGAGAACATGACAGTACAGGGGCATGCATAAAACGAGCACTTCGAAGATATCAAATGAACCCCTCTGCAAGCCGACTTGTGGACGCGAAAGAAGTTGTTCAATGGTGCATTGCTGCTCTAAGCCATGAGACTAACCGATCAAGGGAAGTGCGAAGGTACATTCAATTTAATTTCTATTGGATATCTAATTTTAAACAGTGTACATTTGTCACAATGATTATCGAAGCCGTAGATAGAACAATTGGAAATGACATTGAAACAATAAAAGGGACTCAAAAATTCCATTCAATTAAAACAAAGTCATCCAGAAATGTGTTTTCATTGGATAAAAGAAAATATTCTTGTTTTTGTCATATTTCCATAGACAACACAAAATCCAATGACGTTTGTGAAAACAAAATGTATGTAAAAGATTGGAAACCTACAGAGCTAAATACAAAGGGAAAAATGTCCGTTGCAATGTTTGAAGAAATGCAATCAGAGGAGACTACAATATTATCCGATGGTGATCGAGTTTCTGATCTTGTTAGAGAAGGTTACATTTGAATTTCTTTCTAATGGTAAATATCTAGAAATAAATTTGAATATGTATAATTTCGTCAAGTTTGTTTTATTGTGCAAGAGATGTTTTTGATGTAATTGCACCTATTGAAAATGATGAAAATGTGAAGTATTATTTGATGTGTTGCACTGAATGAGAAAATAAATTATTAGAAGACTATAATGATCACGGATTTCGATATGAAAGAGCATCTATTATACTGAAAGGTTATTTTATCAGAAAAACTAATCAAAGTGGGAATTTTGTTTACTTTGAAGACTATGAACTTGATTTCATAAGTTGTCAATATAGTCACTTGGTGTGTGCAACACGCATACATTTGATCGAGGTTCAATCAAAGAAAAAAACGAATATTAAGAAATGGAAAATGTCAAAATCCGATCATGAACGGATTATTGAAGATGGCATTCCATTGGAATTTTTTTTATTGAACTGCCCAACAATTTATTCTCTTTGGATTATATGTTCTAGAACTTCTAGTACTCAATTAAAAATTGAGCTGCCTTGTTATGTTATCTGTGCAAGTGTTTGCACATGTACAAATTGTTTTGGTACATGCACACTCTAGTATCAACTAAAAGTAGCTTTTCTATACATGCATTGATGAAAAATGTTGCATATATATATATATGTTCTAGAATGCAATTAATTATTCAAGTAGTTTTACTATGTGTATTGATGAAAAATGTTTCACGTACTCAATATATATGTTCTAGAATGCAATTAACTGAAAGCAGTTTTTCTATGTGCGTTGATGAAAAATGTTGCATGTACTGGATATATACATGAACTCAATGCACGCCCAGTTTTTCTTGTGGGATTTTTTGGTAAAAAGTATCCACAATGTAAATAAATCATCCGAAATATAATTTTGTACGAAGATTCCTTTCAGACAAGAGACTCAGAGCACTTCTTCGACTTTTGGTGGGATTTGACCCACATCTCTATTCCTGATTGAAAATCTAGTACAAAATTTGTCTGTCCAATGGTCGAATATGTTCTATGTGCATTGATGAAAAATGTTGTGCACGTATTGGATATATATATATGTTCTATAATGCAATTAATTGTTCAAGTAGTTTTCCCATGTGCATTGATGAAAAATGTTTCACGTACTGAATATATATATTCTAGAATGAAATTAAAACTGAATGGACCATCAATTTACCAATTTATAAATCAACAAGGCTACCTAGTTGAGTGCATTAATGACATTGACCCCAATTCAACAAACATATATCTACTTCTTATATTTCCAATCAAAATTAAAGAGATTTATATGGGAAAGAGGTAGAACATATAGCCTATGAACTACTTTAGTTCATAGGTCAATGAAGGTATCATCATGTGGGAAAATGTTTCAAGAACACTTGATCATACTTAAAAGTAATCGTAAGATTATTTTTGATCTTTGCATAATACATACTATTGTTTGAGTGAATTTTTTTTTTAAAACTTACCAAATGTACTTCAACCATCCAAAACTTGAATTTTAAAAACTTTTTGATTATATCAAAACAAATTACTTCACATGTCATGCCAATTGTAGTTCAACTATCCAATAAAAACATTAAACATTTAACATTATATCACATGCCAAATGTAGATTGAAATGGTATCCAAAACTTAGTTTTAAAAACTTTTGATTATATCACAACATTACTTCACATGCCTAATGTACTTCAACCATCCAAAACTTGAGTTTTAAAAACTTTTTGATTATATATCACAACATTACTTCACATGCCATGCCAATTGTAGTTCAACTATCTAATAAAAACATTTAACATTATATCACATGCCAAATGTAGATTGAAACCATCCAAAACTTAAGTTTTAAAAAAAATTTGATTATATATCGTGCTACATTACTTCACATGCCATGCCAATTATAGTTCAACTATTCAATAAAAACATTTAACATTATATCACATGCCAAATGTAGATTGAAACCATCCAAAACTTAACCTTTAATTTAACAAAAAATTATAGATCACAACATTACTTCACATGCCAAATGTGCTTCAACCATCCAAAACTTGATTTTTGAAATTTTTTTTATTATATCACAACATTACTTCACATGCCATGCCAATTGTAGTTCAGCTATCCAATAAAAACATTAAACATTTAACATTATATCACATGCCAAATGTAGATTGAAACCATCCAAAACTTGAGTTTTAAAAACTTTTTTATTATATCACAACATTACTTCACATGCCATGCCAATTATAGTTCAACTATCCAATAAAAACATTTAACATTATATCACATGCCAAATGTAGATTGAAACCATCCAAAACTTAACTTTTAATTTAACAAAAAATTGTAGATCACAACATTACTTCACATGCCAAATGTACTTCAAGCATCCAAAACTTAAGTCTTAAAAACAAAACAAGTTATAACACATCATTACATAACATGCCAAATGTAGTTCAGAAGCAAAACATTAATCTATAGATGACAACATTACTAGTAGTTCAACTATCCAAAACTTAAAAGTTTTAAAAACCAAACAAATTATATAACAACATTACTTCACATTCACATGCCAAAAGTACTAAAACCATCCAAAACTTAATTTTTTGGAACAAAACAAATTATATTAACACTATAATAAAATATGTCCAAAAATTGTAGATCTCACAAGTATGAAGTATCAAGTTATATATATATATATGACTGTGCATCTAGGTAATATATAAAAAAGTAGATTTAAGAATAGAAATCTTGAAATCAAATCTACAAATCATGTCCATCGAATACAGATGGATGTAGTGTCTTTCCTATCAGAGTCTCAATCCGCGCGCTATCTTGCGAAGCATGGGGAACCTGTACACAATGCACATACAAACATTAAAATTTGATGTTTTAAAAATGAGTGAGAATATACAGAACTTCATGTAAAAAACAAATATAAACAAAAAATCATGCAATACCTCATGAGGTTCCCTCTCCATTTGTTCGCCTGCTACAAGTTCCCCCATGGGAACATCTCCAACAATAAACTGTAAAATATACATGTATATATATATATATATATATATATAATTTCAGATGAAAATGCGCATGTGTACATATATAAACTTATTTTCAATAATATTAAAAAAAAAGTTAGAAAACTTGTTCAAATGGTTGAAATGGTGTGGATGTTCCTATATTCGTCGCTAGAGTCTGTGGATTAAAGAAATATTCTATAGAAACCTAAAATTCAAAATTTTAAAAGTATAAAATAACTCAAGATCAAGATCTCAATTTATAATAAAACTTAAATAAACTTCAATTTATAAATTATAACTTTTAAAAAAACACACACACACACACACACACACATATATATAAGTGAAAATTTGAATACTTCTGTAGGTGAATTTGGGACATCTCCTAAGAGAGGCTCCAAAAGAAAATATCCAAAAACCTAAAATTTAAAAAAATTAAAATAACTCAAGATATATATATATATATATATATATATATATATATATATATATATATCAATTTTTAATGGAACTTTTTGAGGTGAATATATATATAACGTAAACATAAATTTTAAAAGTGAAAAATTGTCCATACTTGTTGTGGATGTGGCACATCTCCTAAGGAAGTAGAAGGTACATCTCTCAAGGAAGAAGAAGGTATCTCCATCCCAAAAACATCGGACGGAATCGGAATCTATTAAAACATTTTATTATTATATATGTACATGTACATGTGTGCACAATTATTTATTTTAAAAATATCACTTAAAAAACACTAACATTTGTCAACATATATTGTTGGTGAGACCCATCTTCATTATTTGAACCAGAAGCCCCGAACGTGATATTAACATTTTCATCATTCATCATGCGTGACAACTGCAAATGGTGTTTTAACATACAATGATACATTTTTGTTACATTAATGTACATAAAAATAAATGTATACATGTACATACACATGAATTTATTACAAATTGTACACATGTATGTGTTAAAATAATTGAACCCTAAGGTCGTTAACACATACCGTTCCCATGCCCTCTTCCTCATGAAGAATTAGGTCTTGCCAACCATTGTGACAATTCTTTGCATATATTCAGAGATCTTCAACATTCATGTTGTCAATCTCTTCATCTGTACAATACACAAAATTGGCACGTGTATTCTCACTTGCTCTTTGTCGATTTAGATAAACATCAACTCCACCCAATCGTTGTGAAAATTGTCAATGATGACATCCCTTGCTTCTAAACTTATTTGAGAAGTAGCATCCATCTCTGACCGCAAATTTTCAACCCAAAAAGGTCGACTCACCAATGGCAGCTTAGGGTGAAGCAACTCCACATCTCGCCTAGCGCCCCTACGGTCACACAATCGACCTTTCCCCGGACCAAAAAATTCTGACGGAAGGTCATTGTAATTGGGTTTCATTTTCAAAAAAAATTATGCATAAAACAATTTTTCAAAATAAACAGGAACCTCGTCATTCCATGGGAGCCTTCCATAGGCCGCAAGGTGCCTCTCATACAAATAGTGAGCTATATCGGGGTGCTTCAAATATTGCACCTTCAACATTTTTCTTTTTGGCCCTTCCTTGAAATTAAACATTGACTTCACCATTTCTTTTGTAACTCTTTGTTTTACATCCTCCCATTTATCGGGACCCATTGCTATTTCCTTTCTCTTTCTCATGACTTCTACAAATGTGTCAGTCATTGGCCCAAGATTTTTGTACACATTTACTAGTTCACCCAATGAATGTGTAACTATTTTGAGGCTTTGTCGACTCTCAGCAGGTAGAGTAAAAGCCACGAGATCTCTCCACAATTTTGCATGAAGTTGTTGACACCTTTCTAAGGTGCATTGCGCCATGTTTCTTTCCCATGGTATATCAGAAATGTTGGCTGGATAAGTTGTGGTGGGTAGACAACCTTCTTCTTGAATGTAGCGTTCTACCCTGCATCTATTTTGACCAATATTTGGAACATTTTCAGCCTCTGCATCAATATATATATAATTTTGTATATTAGAAAAAAAACATGTAAACAAATTTGTACAAATTCAATGAAAAAAATATTTAAATTGATGGCAACCTCGACGTGGTTGGCTAGCATCTTCTCCACCCTGAAACTGTTGAGAACCAGAATGACCCTGCTAAGAACCAGCACCACCAGCCGTTGATTGGCCTCCGGGAGAATAAATATCACCACCTTCATTCAACCTTCTACCACTTATTGATGGCCCTATAAGGGGATTTGAACCACCACAAACCTTTCGAGAGGAGAGAGAAGCTTCATAAACAAATACAAATTTATAATCAATTGAAAAATACATGCATGTACGTATAAATACACGTGTACATATTCATTGATTAAATTGTGTTAAAACCATACCACTACTGGGTGAAACATGGGCATCCATGGATGGAGTAGAGACCCTTCTCTTCTTATTAGCTCCTAAAAAATAAAAAATAAAACTTATTAACAACTAATTTAACTCACAAAGTTGATAAAAAAATCAATTCCATATGTACACACATGTATGGAGATTTAAGATTATATTTAAATTTACCATGAACAGCTCTCGATCCCTGATCCCCCCCTCTCATAGAGATATGGGATTATGTTGATCTTTGTCGTTCATCCTCCATGATATATATATCTATGGTGGACATTTACAATTATTTTTTTAAATAACTAATTTAAATTAAATTCAAAATAAATTTCCAAAAATTAATGTAATTTAGTGTAAACAAATCATGTAAAACACAACTTTCAAAGCACTAATCGATGTGTGAAACTCAATTTAAGAAAAAAAAAGTTATAAAAATGATAAGTTCACCAAATTGTGTTTCACATGGTGGGAGCACACTTGGTATAAAATTGAAAAAAACACATTTTCATTAAAAAATAAGTGAAACTCCATTTAAACAAACTCCATTTAAAACCTATATGTTTTGTATCAAATCACTTTTGGTTTCAATGGCAAACTTTTATGGCTAATTTGTGTTTTACATGTTGAATATATTTAAGGTTTTTTCTCTCTCATTGTTTGAGACCATGGATATGAAAATGAAAAACTATATACTTAGTTAAAACCTATGTTTTGTATTAGAATACTTTTTGTTTCTAAATACTATATACATGTAAATTGTAGGGGCATTTATTGTAAGGGCATTTAGATCTATTCCAGAGATTGACTGTAGGGGCATTTACTAGATATGTCCCCTTTCATAAAAGATGAGATCCAAAGGCTACCTGGCCCTTTACAGACTCTACCTATAGAACTACCATGGATATGAAAATGAAAAGCTTCTAATTATATCTATTCTAGAAATTGAATGTAGGGGCATTTACTAGATTAGGTTAAAACCTATGTTTTGTATCAAATCACTTTTGGTTTCAATGGCAAACTTTTATGGCTAATTTTTGTTTTACATGTTGAATATAAAAGGTTTTTTCTCTCTCATTGTTTGAGACCATGGATATGAAAATGAAAAACTATATACTTGGTTAAAACCTATGTTTTGTATCAAATTACTTTTTTTTTCTAAATACTATATACATGTTGACTGTAGGGGCATTTAGATCTATTCCAGAGATTGACTGTAGGGGAATTTACTAGATATGTCACCTTTCATAAAAGATGAGATCCAGAGGCTACCTGGCCCTTTACAGACTTTGCCTATAGAACTACCATGGATATGAAAATGAAAAACTTCTAATTAGATCTATTCTAGAGATAGAATGTAGGGGAATTTACTAGATTAGGTTAAAACCTATGGTTTGTATCAAAACACTTTTGGTTTCAATGGCAAAATTTTATGGCTAATTTTTGTTTTACATGTTGAATATAAAAGTATTTTTCCCTCTCATTTTTTGAGATCATGGATATGAAAATGAAAATCTATATACTTGGTTAAAACCTATGTTTTGTATCAAATTACTTTTTGTTTCTAAATACTATATACATGTTGACTGTAGGAGCATTTACTGTAGGGGCATTTAGTTCTTCCAGAAATTGGTTGTAGGGGAATTTACTAGATATGTCACCTTTCATAAAAGATGAGATCCAGAGGCTACCTGGACCTTTACAGAATCTGCCTATAGAACTTGTAGAAGTTAACACTACGTGTCCCATTTATACCCTCTGAAGGGTGTAGAGGACCTGTGGAATCACTCAAACTACTTTAAAGTTTGATGAAGAGCTACTTGGTAAGAAAAATAACTCGAGGAGGTAGATAATCCTAAATATTTTTGTAGGCTAAATAAGGAACTATATGGACTTAAACAACCACCAACAACATGGTATTATTTAAGCTATACAAGTACCTTAAAAAAATGTGTTTCAAGGGGCTAATAATAATCTATGGATAAAGGCTCATGGTGATGAATTACTAATTGTGTTTGTGTATGTGGATTATATTGTGTTTAGAATCAATAAAAATTATCTAGTAAAATATTTTGTGTTTCAAGGGGCTAATAATAATCTATGAATAAAGGCTCATGGTGATGAATTATTAATTGTGTTTATGTATGTGGATTATATTATGTTTAGAATCAATAAAAATAATCTAGTAAAATATTTTGGTGAAGAGATGAAATTTGAATTCGAGATGTGAATGATTGGAGAACTTATCTTTTACCTAGGACTACAAGCCATAAATTATACAAAATTCAATAGGAATATCCATTTCTCAATATAAATACCTAAAATATATGTTGAAAAGTTTGAAATGGAATACTATAAACCTAAGTGAATCTCCATATCAATTAGATGCACATAACATGCAAGTTATGTGCAGATGATGGATGATGAATGACCTAAGTAAATCTCCATATCAATTGGATGCAAGTTATGTGCAGATGATGGATGATGAATGAGGTGATGTTGATCATAACCTTTACATCTATATGATAGGAAGCTTGATATACATAACAAGGTTTAGCCTAGATATAATTTTGGAATTCAAGTTATGTGTAGATGATCGATGATGAATGACCTAAGTGAATCTCCATATCAATTGGATGCAAGTTATGTGCAGATGATGGATGATGAATGAGGTGATGTTGATCATAACCTTTACATCTTTATGATAGGAAGCTTGATATACATAACAAGGTTTAGACTAGATATAATTTTGGAATTCAAGTTATGTGTAGATGATGGATGATGAATGACCTAAGTGAATCTCCATATCAATTGGATGCAATTTATGTGCATATGATGGATGATGAATGAGGTGATGTTGATCATAACCTTTAAATCTATATGATAGGAAGCTTGATATACATAACAAGGTTTAGACTAGATATAATTTTGGAATTTATATTAGTTGGAATATTTCAATAAACAACTAAAAAAAGTCATATATTACCAACAAATAGATATTAATATACTTGAAAGAGACTACAAACAATGGACTATAGTACCCAAAAGGTGAGAAAGTCATCTATTACCAACAAACAGATATTAAGATACTTGAAAGAGACTACAAACAATGGACTATAGTACCCAAAAGGTGAGAAAGTCATCTATTACCAACAAACAGATATTAAGATACTTGAAAGAGACTACAAAAAATGGACTATAGTACCCAAAAGGTGAGAAAGTCATCTATTACCAAAAAATAGATATTAAGATACTTGAAAGAGACTACAAACAATGGACTATAGTACCCAAAAGGTGAGAAATTTACATTGACAACATATAGAGATTCAACTAGGTTTGTGTGGATGACATGAAAATTACAAGTGGAAAATGTATAATTCTACTTAGGAAGAGTCTTTGGTTTAATGGTTAAGCAAGAAAGAGTCATTACTTTATCTATCTAGAGTAGAAGTGGAATACATTGTAGTTACTTCTTTTTGAGTGTTTTGGATGAAATGGGCTCTACAAGATATTAAGGTAAATTTCAATGACCCTATATATCTATTAAGTGTTTCAATACAAGTGTAATAATAATTTCAAATATAAAATATTCTACTTCCTTCGATCACTAAACATATCATCATAAAGTACCACTTCCTCACACAACAAGTCTTTGAGAAAATAGTGAAGATGGAATACATACCCACAAAGCCTCTTGTTAGAGAAGAATTTGAATATGTGAGAAACAAATTAGGAATAGTTCTTGTAAATTATCTTGTTAGAGAACCATTTGAACATGTGAGAAACAAATTAGGGATAGTTCTTGTAAATTATTGTCATTTATTTGACTTCAAAAGAAGAGCCTATGAAATTGAGTGCAATATCTATGTGGGAGAGTACACAATATCTAAGGGGGAGAATACAAGAAGGCATAAAGAAAATAGAAAGAGTAATGTTGAAGCATATATTGCGTGTTTAATAATTTGAAGTATCTGAATATAACAAAGATCATCATCACTCAATTGAAAGACTAAGTAGTCTTCTTCATGAAGAAGATATCTAGGTTCATCATTTAAAGGATTCATTTTTAATAGAAATATTTATAGAAAAGTACATGTATATGTATATATAATTTATATAAACATGTTCCAAAATATTCTCAAATATACACAGTATTATTATAAATTTTCATATCTAATTAATAGATGTTGAAGATGAGTCTAGCTCATTCTTTATTGGCATTATCATAACATTCTCAAAGCTCCTCTTGAATCTAAAAATGAATATGGAATGAGTCGTCGTACATTATGATAAATCTTGTATTTAAATGACATTTGATCTATGAATAATATGGAACGAATCATTGTACATTATGAAAAATATTGTATTTAAATGACATTTGATCTATGAATAATATTGAATGAATCATTGTAAAGTATGATAAATCTTGTATTTAAATGACATTTGATCTATGAATAAAAAATAAAATGGGATCTCTTCATGTATATATATGTGTGTGTGAGAGAGATAAATAAAAAGCAAAGGTAATTCCACCAAGCCTAAAGGGGCATGTCCTAATACATTAAATTATGTTTGGTTTCTAAAAGCATTAATCATGAAGAGTCGTGAGATCCACATTTCGACCATACTATTTGCAAGTTAAAGGAGCATGTCCTAATACATTATTATGTTTTGTTTCTAGAAGCATTAATCATGAAGAGTCATGACATCCACATTTCCACCATACTATTTGCAAGTTCTATATGAAGATATGTAGTCTAATAACTAATTAGCAAGTTGTGTTACTTATAACATATGTGCTATACTTACATTCCACATTTCCACCATACTATTTGCAATTTCTATATGAATATATGTAGTCTAATAATTAATTAGCAAGTTGTGTTACTTATATCATATGTGCTAATCTTAAATTAACCTTTATTGAGACGATATAACGGTTAGCTTAACTATAAGCTCTTACATATGAACCAAGTGGAATACCTCATCTTACTAGATGTATAAACTCATACGTCTTATGGTCAATAGATACAAGGAGGAATCATAACCAATGTAATCATGTTGAACAATGGGAATAAAGCTTAGTTTCATTAGGATAAGCTTACACGCTACTTATACGTTTTACTATGAACAATGATCACAGTATCTCCCTAATTACTGAGTGTGATTCATATCTAAGGGTTGGGGCTCTGATCTTAATGATAACAATATATATGGAAAGCTAGTATATTATTACAAAGCTCTCTATTGAAACAGGTCATATCAATACACTAGTGTGATTCATTTACTTGTACATGCTTAGTTATAGTGATATCATGGGAATAATAGAGTGTGTATTATCCCTAATAGCTTAGTTTTTACAATATGCTCATGTTTATGACTATTTTATGATTACTATGACTACCATTGTTATTATACACATATAGTTTATCAAAGACTACCAGTACCATACTAGCTAATATGGGGATCATAGTACTACTTTACATGCGTATGGATATCATAAGCTTTAAGTGATCTCCTAGTTATAACACCATGGAGAGATATGTACGTATTCGTAGTAATCAATACTCTCATCATTACTAGAAGAGCTAGTGATACCATCTTACGTGATTTGGTACATAGTAATTACCATAATTAATCACATACCTACTTGGTTAAGAAGAAATATTATGATATAAGAAATATTAAATGAAAATCAAAGTTAGGAAGTTAAGAAAGGGAATTAGAATAGAAATTAAGACCTAAGACCATGACATTTTACCCAATATTGAAAAAGGTGGATAACCATATATATTATGAAGGAAGTTCATAAATAAATATTATGATAAGAAATATTAAATGAAAATAAAAGTTAGGAAATGGAATTAAAATAGAAATTAAGGTAAGACCATGACCTTTTACCCAATATTGAACGAAGGTGAGAAACCATATATATCATGAAGGAATTTCAAGAAATATTATGAACTTGCTTGCTTCAACTGATTACAACTAACTGCTTAGAACTAGTGATTACATAGATAAAATACCATAAGTATAATTGATGTATGATGTTATAACTAGTAGATAAGGGTTACATAAGCTGTGAACAAGTAAGCATCATTGATCATACTGGTTAAGTATAACTGATGTATGATGTTATAACTAGTAGATAAGGGTTACATAACCTTTGAACAAGTAAGCATCATTGATCATATTGGTTTCATAAGAGATGTATACAACCAATAACCCGAGCTATGGTAATTATAATTAGTTCACGATACCCATGAAGATAAGCATATCCAGATATTTTATAACTAGTATATATATGGTTAAGTCTCATCGTATCCTTATTAAAATTTATTACAAAGTTGTGTGTATTAGCATCCAACTTATTAAACTCTATTACAAGTCAGAGAATTTGATGTGGCCTTCTCAACATATTTCCAAAAGAAGAGAGACAAAAAAGCATATACAAGCATCAACATTCATTATTATTTTTCAGATGTTCCTTAATTAATTGATATGTGAAAAAAACCAAAAATTTTATGCTTTTGGGGATTTTTGGGGTAAGTTTAAATTAATTTAGAATGGGCCACAATTGTTATTACAAAATTTTATAAAAGAATGGTTCACAAACTATGTGACACTAGACCGGGGTAACCCTTGAGGTAGAAGTCAAATATGTTGTTAAACAACAATGTGTTGTGATGTATTTGTTTCAAAGATATGTAAAAGGTACAGAAAAACAAAAAGCTATATGCCAGGGGAAAAATGAAAAAACAGAGCCACACAAAAGAAACACTGACAAAAAAAAAAAATTGGTGAAAGTAAAGCCATTCCTTTTTTAGGTTAATTGTTGTATAGAGAGGTAACTAATACAAACTATAGTATATGTGTTTGTTCAGAACATGATTTCTCTTCTGCATAAATTCCTTACATGGTTTATTACAACATTATATTCCATCTTATATTTTGGTTAAATAAATAGGCATCCAAAGTTTTATAGAAAAACTAAAAGTTCCTCAAACTATACCTATGTCTCAACAAAACTCTATCCTTTCAAAACATAGTATGAAAATTTAACAAAAAAAAAATGCAAAGAAATTACCCCTACCATTTTTTTTAACAGTAAAATAAAATATTCCTTGACTTTGGATTTAAAAATAATTGAAATTATCAGAAAAGGATGGAATGTCAACTATTCAACATATGTTGGGTTTTTGGATTGCGGGTTTTCCATGAAAATTTTATGTTAAATTTGTTTTGCTAATTATTTTTTAAATACAACAAATCCTAAATCTAAATGAAGCATTATATTTTAGCTCAGTTCAAGATTTGAGACAGTTGGGACAGGATAACGGGGAGAATGTTAAACGTACCTGAAAAGTCACAGCAGAAGAAGCTGAAGACACTGAAGACAATGATCCCTGAAGACGCTTAAGACAACGATCCCTGAAGATGTCGTGGAAGACCTCTGCGACCAAAAAAATCAGATTAAAACCAAATTTAAAAAAAAACAACAAGAAAAAAATTACAGAAATTTAAAATTTGGATTAACTTACCTCCTCAGTGCGGCACAAATCAACAAAACTCTCCTCATCATGGCACAAATCAACAAAAATCCTGCAGTGCAATAGCAAATGAGCTAAATTCGCGTGGAACAACAGCGAATCAAATAAATTTGTGCAGGACAATAGCGAATCAGCAGGACAGAAATGAGCGCGCGAGATAAATGTGAAGAGAAGCGTGGAACAATAGCGAATCAAATAAATTCGCACGGGACAACAGGGAATCAATGGGATAGAAATGAGCGCGCAAGATAAATGTGAAGAGAAACCTAGAACAATTTGCGGGTGATATATTTATAAAATAATAGTTCGGCTGAACTTTTAGTTCAACCGAACTTTGTAATAGTTCGGCCGAACTTTGTTTGCTGGTTTTCCAAACTCAGGTGAAAAATCTGTTTGCCATTGCCGTCAGTACGATGTCAATGTAAATGAAAAACAAAGTTCGTCCGAACTAAATTCAATAGTTCGGCCGAACTCCTAAATAGTTCGGCTGAACAATGGAGGAAAAAAAAATTTCACCCCGAATTCTCACAAAAGTGTTACCCATCTTCACATTTTCACCCATTGAACAACGTTTAAAACCCATCATGACCATCATGATCTAGTCAAGGACCTCTCCATAATTTTTAGGGTGTCTGAAGCAGATCATTTGATTCTGAAAAGCACAGCATGCAAATTAGTGATAACAACACCTTTAGGCATCATGGGTACTATTACAATAAGATAATGAAGATTGCGTAAGTCTATAATGGAAACACCCTTATTTGAGATTAACTATGAATCAAGGATTCTTGATCCTTAAAGCAAATGAGAGGCAGAAACACCTTATGATTTGAAACAATATTTGTTGTGGCTAGTTAGCAGAGGAGTTCAGAATGATGGTACTATATAACCTGGAAGTGAAATTTGCATAATGACAAATTTCTTCATGAACAAAGTTGTATCACAATAGATGAATTTTAAACATGATTATGACATCTAGGAATAATATGTGGTCCTGGTAAGTCTAACCATATTTCATTATAGTAATAGTATGTGATAAGTAAGTGGATAAATCATAAAAGTTCTTGGGGACAGTTCACTCTACGATGATTACGTCTATTAAAATCATGAGTGCTTGGTTTCAGAGTATGTACTATGAATAAATAATAGGATTGTGTCATACATTTCAGAATTGTGTTTTACAAAGTAATTGAGATAGTTGTTTACAGTACATGAGCTTTTGAAATTCCAAATCCACTCTTTCTTGATTGCATTTTACTGAACTTAACAAGATTACAATGAAATTTCATTAGCATATTGGCCATCTCATGCGGATGCCACATATGACTTCAAATATGGTGTTCATTCAGTTCAGGTATGCTTAAGCATGCCTATTTGCTGAGTAGTATGCCTCTCTTTAAATGCTTCTTGCTTTTGAAGATACAACTTAGTGATTTATGTGTTATAACTGCATTTCTATAAAATGCAGGGAGGTGGTAGATCTTCAGCATAGGAAACAATTGGAAGAGTAGCAATTGGGGCTGTGGCAAAGAAGATACTTGAGCTAAAATCTGGGACTGAGGTACAGTCATACTACTTTCAATATTGCAATTTGCAGAAATTTGTTGAGGCTTCTCTTATACTTTTTTCCTCTCTAGATGAACTAGACATTTTTAATTTATGGGAACATTATTTCCCTACTACCTTAAATATATATTGTTGATCTTTAAATTTCCAGAAAATAATATAGTGTGGAATACCTCATTTAATTGCAAAAATTTCCAATTATTGAAAGCAGTGCCGTGAATGCTATGTAAAATTGCTTTCTCTGTTGGTATTTATGTGAAAATGGCTACAGATAATCATTAAAGGACTCATGATAGGCACGTGGTAAACAATAAAATGTATGCATAATGCTATTTCTAGGATGTAGGAATTTCCATTTTGTAGTTATTCATAGGATTCGAGCAGAATAATTGTTTCAAGAATTTAAATTATGCCAAAGGATATGAACTCATGAATTTTACCATGGCCAAGTTTAGGCATGTGGATTGGGAAATACGAAATATTAAGTTGGATTTCGTTGACACTTAAATTATAGAATTTAAAAATTAAGACATGTAAGTGCTCTAAAGCCATCAGCTTCTAGCCATCCTCTAGTTAACCAACAAAATGAGCAATGGAATATTAGTGGAAGTCATGAAAACTAATGAAATTTCATGTTATCAAAATGTCCAATCTGATAGTATATGTTAAAATTTATTTGAAACGACCATCCTGGCAATTTACCAACTATCATATTACAAATATACTAAATAAAGATGCAACTAGGATGTTAAGTTATCCTAAAACCAACTATCTAAGCAAACAGATCAGATCTAGTTACTTGGTGGAATTATTAACTCAAAAAAATTTGGGATGTAAAGGGGTATTCAATCAACTAGTAAAAGAGAAAACCAAACTTGGAGTGATTATGCAAAAATTTTAGATGTACATGAGTAGTCAATCAACTAGTAAAATACCATAGTTGTTGATAACCTCCTTCAACAAACTGTATGAGGCAGTTTCAAATACCAGACTACACTAGCTCATAAATTTTCCCTATTAAGTAGCACTATCTACTCAATTCATATAACACACACTTCACAGCCTGTGATGGAATTTTGCAAAGCTTTTGTTTTTGAAAAAATAATAACCACACTAAATATGAATCTCCCTTTCCCTCAAAAGGCTCCAATATACAATGTGAATGAAAGGCATTCTACCAAGTAACAAGGATAACAACTTTAGAGTACATAACTTCTTGACAAGTACTAAGGTTGTGATTGTAACCATTGATTGATCAGTTGCAGTGAATAACGGGACATCTAACGCATGCCAGCCCCTACCAAATAATACATCAAAAGTTTTTAAACCGTATTTTCCAGGAAGCTTTATCTTTTCACCTATTGAATGTTTTGGAAAATGATCTTCAATGTTTGTATCTCCTTCTTGCATTTTCGAATGGCTCGTGCTATTCCAAACCCTTGAACTTTTGTGGCCACCACTTCTTTTTAGCAGCCATAGTGTCTTTTGTTGTAACTAAAGCACTATAAGCATGCTCACAACTATTACTGCAACCTTTTCCTAGTTTCAATCTTCTATGCAAGGAGTACAATAAAATATTACCATTCAAACCTCCTCAACATCGCTATACTAAAGATAGCAATAGGATGTTGAGATCCCCTTTCTACTCCAAGAAAAATCATGAAAATATTTTAGAAAAAGACTACAATAATTCTCTCAATCAACCAGCTCCATGATACAAGTCGACGATAACATGATAATGGAGTTGGTTTTGCAACAATCCTCCAAAAATGGCACCACAAAGAACGATTTCTCCTCCAAGTGGTTGACCATGTATCTACCTTCACGGACAATGAATGAATCCTCCTTATAAGCATGTGTGGCCTCCTCTAAAGCAGATTCCTTATTCAAGCCTTTAATGAATGCACAAATACCATGCAAAACTCCAATAAAGTCCACTTGTGGCATCATGAGTAGAAATTTCCATCAATATTCAATGTAGAAGGCTCCATTTGGAAAATTCCATGGTAGAAGTACAATCTACAAAGTAGAAGACAAAGTAATTATAAATGAGTGGACATCCTCATCATAATAGCTTGGAAATGTGTGCAAGGTGACTTCCTCTTATATAAGGAGTCCTCCCCATTGACTAACAAATTCCTCAAAGGGGTAATGACCCTTAAAATATTTGCTGAAATTGTGAGTGCCTTATAATCATATGCCTGGCCAACATATCAATTGTTTTCCTTGATGAACAGATCTAAAAAATGTGTTTTAATTATTGCTAGACATGCAAGTGAGCCTTTGAACACACTGAAATAGATCTGAGAGGAAGTCGTATATTCTTCACATAGGTAGAAAAATTGATCACGCAACACTCTAAATGCATGTCCAACTCCTACTATATTTCATGTTACCTTATTTTTTATAAATTTTGAGTATAGTTTATTGGCAATTATCAGCTATTCAATAGTGGCTTGGCCTCTTCAAGTGTGTAAAAAAACATCAAACTCTTCTCAAATATTTGCTACAGGTTGTATAAATTTGTTGATTTGTAAGAAGTGATGTGTTTAGCTAGAAAAAACCCTCGTAGACTATTTTAATTTTCACATCTGATGAAGTCAAAGTAGTATGGGGCTTCTTCATGTTGTTTTGGATTTCTTAGCCTACATGAACTTTGTCTTGCTTTTATTTTTTTTTACTTTGAATTTTTTCATGAAATTTGCTTTAGTTACTTTTGTCAGAACTCATTACGCTCTAGAAGATGTGCATCAATCTTCTCCTGCGATGCTTGAGAGTTAGTTTTGTCTATAGAAAATTTCCAAAATTTGTCCAAAACTCTCTTTTCACAGTGCGCAGAAACTTATTTATCTAGTCCATTTAGGCCAACGACTTACTTATCTAGTGGACCATTCTATGTTCTGGGGGAAGGAGTCACCCTTATCAATTTTGAGAGAGATTCATTTACACCTAGGCAACCAGACATGCTCCCTTAGTAGCCAGGTTGGTCATGAATTCCAATTCGAGAAAATCGACTTTATGTAATTATCCTGTGGCATACCTATTATCTATTTCATCATTTTCCGCAACTGAATCAAGCTTCACAGTTTCTACTGGTTTGTATATAATATGATTTGACATGTCCTTTATTGAATTTTATATCATCAGCTCTCCAACACCTTTTCGTGACCTTCCTACTTTCTCCAAGTCACCAGACAGTGTGGGTATTCTAATTGATGTTATAGGAGAGGTACACTAGCAACCATTTGCCTCTTGGATGTTGAAATTGTTGAATAGATGCCTTGTCAAAACAAGGCTTCAAGTAGAAGGCCTTATTAGCTCATCTTTCATGTCTACATATTGTATTTTACTTGCTTAAGGAGACGATACATTACAAAGGCCTTGTTTCAACTTTATACATTTAGCATCATCGTCACTGAACACAGAAATAATTCCTATCAAGAATCTTGTGCATTCAATGGACCACTATTTATGATTTGACCATGGGTGCTTTCCTTAATACTTTATATGCCATATTCCCTAGATGCATTGTTGAATGTACAACTAAAGAGTTGCTCAATGCTAAGTGTGTTTTCTTAGACATTTCAAAATACAAGCAACAAAGAAAGATTTGTGAACACAAAAACACTTTTGTCAATTTTAAAAATTCCATGGTTGTTTTCTGATATTGACATCGAATCTAATATCATCAGAAGACAAAGTGCATAATTATGAGTATGTTTCCTAAGGTAGGGATCAAATTAATGAGTGAAAACATTTTTGAGGTTTTGGACTTAGCACTGCAAGATCAGATTGTTGATGTCCAAGTTGAAGATGTTGCATCTATGCCAATTCTTGCATTCAATTCTAGCTATGATGTTATTACAACCATGTGTAGAATATTGGAGGTATTTGTTGAAGACAAATCTGACAAATTTCGTGAAATTTTAGCTCATGATATTGGATACATTGCATGTTTATCTGCTACGCTCCTTTAGCAACTGATTATGCAACCAACTTTTTATGTCAATTCCACAAAAATGTTGGTTTGAAAGTGAATTTGGGTAACATAAATGTTCTTATATTAGGATTCTTTTGTGCTCAGTGTGATAAACAAATTTAAGCTAACTCAGGGAAAAGTAACCTTGATGTAACTTTATATCAGATATAAAGGAAATACATTCTTAATAATACAGTTGTTAGAGTTTTCTTTTAGTATTTGTCAGTTTCTCTTTTCTTGAATTCTTTTTAGTGAATCATTAGAGAAAGTTCATGTTGCTACTGTGGGAAGAATTTCTCATCTTCTATGCCATGCAATCAAAAGTGGCCTTTTGGGAACAAAACCTTTGTGGATAAAATACCTAGATATACTTCCACTTTATGAGAAGAAGGTTCCGAGGAGATAATTTTTTTTGAAAATCCGTTACTTCATTGAGAATAATGTAATGGATATTTTGTTTGAATATGACGACGCATGCAACAAAACAAAAGAAGAAAATATGCTTGGAATATTGAAACATGCTTTGGAAGCTACTGAGGATCCGGATGTATTTGAGATTTTGTTGGAAACGATAGCAAAAATTATGAAAATGGTTGATGTCCATGGATATTTGTTTTTTTTCTCATTTTCTTTGTTGATTGATTAGCTTAACAATTCAAATAGTTGCATGAGAGCAACAATTGCTAGGTTAATACATAAATCTGCCAGTTTTAAATAGAAGGGAGGAATCAAATCAATCATTTTCAAGTTTGGTGGAATTAGAGATGAGTTGTTTGAATACTTGAAAGAAAGGTTTGTCACATGCCTAGTTATGAGAATTGAATTTGCAGAGGTAATTTTGGGTATACCAAGTGTAGACTTTGTTTAGGATATGGTCCCTGTGGTTTTTCCAAAACTTGTAGTTTTACAACAACATAATTTCCATGCATTAGTTATTTTGCATGAATTGGAAACATAGTTGAATGCACTTTTTCTAGTTTTGTTGCTGGAATGCTGTCACAAGGCTCTGCTTGTGTTTCTTCACCTGATAGAAAGGAATTTAAAAGTAGATATCCCTGCAAACCCCGAATCCTTCTTATTTCATGCATATAAAGATGCATATCCAAAATTCATGATCTAATATCTAAAATCCTGGAAATTTTACAGAAATCATACTCGGAAGCTCTGTCATTAAAACGAATCTGAATTAATAAGTTTTTCAACTTATCACTCTGCTTGGTTAATATCCACATCTCAAAACCCGACTATGGTAATTTTCTCAGTCACCTTCCTTCGGACACAGCGATAGCAAAGGATTTTAATAAACCCACAATAGCCTTTTCTATTCCTTGGTTCCTATCGAAACTGAAAAATACTCTTCGATCTTTCACTTTCCAATACACTTTTTATATCAATTCAAAACAGTCATTAAATACCTTTATAAATAGAAGTCTGTGTGTATTTGCGCGCTCCGATCAGGCCGATCTGACGGGTTAAACCAATTCACAATTCGGAAATTGTAAAGTCCTCTCGACATTCAACACATGTTTCAAAAATGCATTCTCCAGAGCTGATACGATTGAATCGGAAATTGCTAATCGCGATTACAATTGTGCTCCCACCTTTGAATTCTTCAAAGTTTCAATTGAAATTTCAGTTGGAAATCGGAAATCGCTTCTAATTCAATGTCACTTTCTGTAGCTTTAATGATATCTCCCGGACCCGATTCATATCAAACCTTTTCATAACATTTCACATCCGGTCCCATAGTGATATGGAACACCTCTTTCATTTCGACTCGATTTCTTCTGCTTCGTTGATCACAAAGATCCAACGGATCCTGTGCATCAATACCTTATCTGCTTCTCAACACTGCAAATCGATCTTCACAACACAAAGTCCAACTTCATGTCGACCATCACAAAGAAATCGATCTCTAGATAGATCGATTTCTCCCATTACCAAACACAGCAATAATCGATCCAAATTTTAATCGATTACTACCGCAAATACTCAACATTCATCGGTGTTCTAACATTCAACCAACAGCAGCCATTCACAAATTCTGATTCAATGCAAATATGAAACTCCTCCGATCTGATCTAATCAGTGATCAGAGATCGCTGGACCCAACACCAATCGGCAGATTCCACTTTCAGCGCTCCAAGGTTCCGATACGAAATCCAGATCCGATGCAAATTCAACTCAGTCTATAAACCTTCGCATCCGCTTCTGTGATATTAATTAGAGATCACCAGTCGGAATGTTTAGCAGTTACATTCCACAAGTGTTGCCATATTTGCTCTGGACCCAATTCACAATACACTAACTAATATAACTTTGGAATTCATTTAAAAAGATTCCAACAGGCAAACTATGCCACTTCTCTGTATTAACTAATTTTCTGGCTTATTAGTTTCGACAGCACCCAAATTGCATTGATCATGAAATTCTTGCAGTTGTAACATAAAAACATACACAGGCTATCACAAATTCAAGTAATTACACATCAACCATAATTCAACTTCGTAGCGCATCACACAAAGAGTGACACGAATTTTATTCATAATATACAAAAAAAAACAGAGTTCGCCCTTGGCTATTTTTCACAAGGAGGAAATCTCTGTTATAAAGAAACACAATCCTCACACCAAACCTGAGCTTTCGCTCCACACCAAGACATACACTAACGCCTCTCGCTTCTACACAAAACCTATTCTAATCTTCTTCTTTTTTTCCCCTCCTTGAATTATACAAGAAGACACCATTTATACAATTAAATGGTTTCATGAACTAAATTTGATTCTGAACCAGAAATCTCTCAACCTCTCCTAAAAAATCTCTTCAAATCCACTCTTTTCTACACTAATGCTAAATCAAACTTTTAAATTTCCTCATACTCTATTCTAGCCAAATAAATCTAACTGTTTGGCCTGATCTCCACACAAGGAGGATCACTCATCCACCTATACCCTTTCCTCAATAAATAAACACTCTCACATATTTAAACAAATAATTTAATTAAATTATTTTCTTTCAGCCCCTTGCTAGTCACAACATGTGACCATACTATCACATTGTTGACTAGCCTGAATGCTCCTGCATCAGACTCTCAAAGTTGAAAGTTTCCATGACCTCCTGGTCATGTGTTTCTTCTACTATCCATCCAGTATCCCAAACTTTACTTTGTAACTGGTCATCACTTTCATTATGATGCTGATTCAATTCTTCTGCCACTGTCACTTCTGTTCCTTCAGATTTCCAAATCTTAATTTGTTGTTGTTCTCTGTTCTTGCTGATATAAATTCCTGTGGCCAATTTTTTCTTCTTGCTGTCCCTCTTCTCATCTGATTTCATCTTCCACAATTTCTCGATTTCCTTCTTATCATTTGTCTCTAACTGAATTCCACTGACATCTGTCTGTTGTACATTCTCCTTTTCCATACTTTCCTCTTTCATTTGTTTATCTTCAGCTCTTTTAATCATGACAATTTCCCTGTCAATACCATCATTCTCAAAATTATTAAATACATGCTCAAAATATCTTTCTGTTTCAGCCATTTCTTCCAGCAATCTCAGTTCTTCATCAACATGCATAAGCACATTGTCCAATCGTTGTTCCTCACCTGTCAAACCTGAAACCATACACAACATGTCAGTTTCAAAAATGCAAGGCTCTTCATTCGAAGCCTCAATGATCAGCTTCTCATGCTCCTCTGAACTATTCTGATAGTTCACTAAATTATTGAGAAATTCTTCCTCAACATCTCTGATTTCTTCCTCATCAAAGAAAACTTCTGGGACTGCAATTTCTTGACTATACTTGGCAACTTCATCATAAGTTTGTAGAATACCTTCCTGTTATACACAACTTCCTCCAATACTCAGTTTGTCCAAATAAGACAATAATGCCTCTTCCTCTTCTCTGATAAGACTTTGATCTTTCAAAGATTTCCTTGGCTTACCTTCTTCAACTAAGTTCTCGGTGTCAGCTTTCCTTCTCTTCACTTCATAAATCTGCATTGCATTTTTTTCCTTTCCTGTTTCCATTTCCCATTGGTCTTCTTTCCATGCTAAAATTCCTTCAAATATAATCCAATAAGTTTCCACTAAAAGAAGACATAACCATTCAGCCATACCTTTTAATTTCCTCCACCAATTGAAGTCTTGAAAATCCTTATGCATCTCCTTTCTCGCTTGTCTTGCCTTTGCTCCTTTCACTTTTTCATACACAGGTTCAAATTCTTTAGGCTGCATACCTGCAAATTTACATTCACAAAAATAATTAATCCCAAAAATATGAGATCCTCTTGTCTGTGCAGATGATGTCAACACATTCCTCTCGTTCTGATCTGCATAGATCAGTTCTTCTCTACTGTCATCACTGTATTCGTCCCCAAGGAGAGACCCTTTCTCTGGTTCGCAGATATATCCTATTTCTTCATTCTCAGTTGTTCGAAGTAATAATTTCTCAGCAAACAATTCTTTGACAAGCCATTTAACTCTTCTTCCCACATAAAATCCTTGTTTCCATTTTTCTCTAATTCCTTTCAATACCAGCTTCTCCAAATGACTGAGTTCTGCCTTCATCTCAGCCAACTCTATGTCCCTTTCTTCTTTACTCATTCCTTTGATTCCAACTGCTTCAGCATTCTTTTCCCTATGTCTGTGACTTTCCTTTGTACCCCTGTCATGACCATCAATAGTCAATTCATTTCCTTCCTCTGGTGAAACTTCCTTCTTCACTAGTGAGCTGCAACTAACTTTTTCCATTTCGCCTATAACAAGTCTCCTTCATGCCTCACCAAACTTTCCTGAGTTTAGCCTTTTGGCACTTCTTGGTTCTTTCCTCGAACCTTTCACTGACTAACAATTCTACCCAGCACTCTTCTTGTTGAAATTGTTATCTCCTATCCACAATCACAATTGTGGAGCTGCCTCATCAACTTCTACCCAACCTCAGTTGAAAGTTGTTCTCATCTCCTCTTGAAATACTCCTTGCTTTAGGCTCTGCATCTTCAATTTCTCACTACCTTCTTCATTCAGTAAATTTGTTTATTGCCGGGTATTGTCACTTTTACACATCTGAGAATTCTTCTTGCTCTATCTTCTTTACATAGCTCATATGCTATGATGCTGGTACATCTCATTCCACCTTTCAGCAAATCCACTACTTCCACTGACCTGCACAATCTTATCTCAAGACATATCAAAGTATCTTTCAAACCTGCAATATTTCCTTCAAGGATGTCTTTAAACTAACTCCCATTCCATCAGTCAAAAGACTCGTCTGTTCACTATTTCATTTAGACATTCAAATACATCTCTGCAAAATTATCAACTCAAACATTCTTACCAGACCTTCTCGACAATCTCTGCTTCTCCATTCTGATCTCAACGCAAACTGTGGACTCAATCTTATAATTCAGTTCATCATAGACGCACGTATCATCACAGAACTCTACTCCTGCGTATTTCCCAAATCTAACGCAAACTATTACTTCTGTGTGCGCTCTTCATAGTGATCAATATACATCCGCTCGGTCAATATCCATGCATCGACCTTTGGCTTCACAGTCATCCTCGTTGGACGCTTTCTGCAAATCTTCACAACAGGTATCTTCCTGCTCTGATACCAAAACTGGTGCAGAGTTATCCCTGCAAACCCCGAATCCTTCTTATTTCGTGCATATAAAGATGCATATCCAAAATTCATGATCTAATATCTAAAATCCTGGAAATTTTACAGAAATCATACTCGGAAGCTCTGTCATTAAAACGAATCTGAATTAATAAGTTTTTCAACTTATCACTCTACTTGGTTAATATCCACATCTCAAAACCCGACTATGGTAATTTTCTCAGTCACCTTCCTTCGGACACAGCGATAGCAAAGGATTTTAATAAACCCACAATAGCCTTTTCTATTCCCTGGTTCCTATCGAAACTGAAAAATACTCTTTGATCTTTCACTTTCCAATACACTTTTTATATCAATTCAAAACAGTCATTAAATACCTTTATAAACAGAAGTCTGTGTGTATTTGCGCGCTCCGATCAGGCCGATCTGACAGGTTAAACCAATTCACAATTCGGCAATTGTAAAGTCCTCTCGACATTCAACACAGGTTTCAAAAATGCATTCTCCAGAGCCGATACGATTGAATCAGAAATTGCTAATCGCGATTACAATTGTGCTCCCACCTTTGAATTCTTCAAAGTTTCAATTGCAATTTCAGTTGGAAATCGGAAATCGCTTCTAATTCAATGTCACTTTCTGTAGCTTTAATGATATCTCCCGGACCCGATTCATATCAAACCTTTTCATAACATTTCACATCCTGTCCCATAGTGATATGGAACGCCTCTTTCATTTCGACTCGATTTCTTCTGCTTCGTTGATCACAAAGATCCAACGGATCCTGTGCATCAATACCTTATCTGCTTCTCAACACTGCAAATCGATCTTCACAACAGAAAGTCCAACTTCATGTCGACCATCACAAAGAAATCGATCTCTAGATAGATCGATTTGTCCCATTACCAAACACAGCAACAACCGATCCAAATTTTAATCGATTACTACCGCAAATACTCAACATTCATCGGTGTTCTAACATTCAACCAACAGCAGCCATTCACAAATTCCGATTCAATGCAAATATGAAACTCTTCCGATCTGATCTAATCAGTGATCAGAGATCGCTGGACCCAACACCAATCGGTAGATTCCACTTTTAGCGCTCCAAGGTTCCGATACGAAATCCAGATCCGATGCAAATTCAACTCAGTCTATAAACCTTCGCATCCGCTTCTGTGATATTAATTGGAGATCACCAGTCGGAATGTTTAGCAGTTACATTCCACAAGTGTTGCCATATTTTCTCTAGACCCAATTCACAATACACTAACTAATATAACTTTGGAATTCATTTAAAAAGATTCCAACAGGCAAACTATGCCACTTCTCTGTATTAACTAATTTTCCCGCCTATTAGTTTTAATACAAGACCCAAAATTGCATCGATCACGGGAATTCTTGCAGTTTTAACACAAAAACATACACAGGCTATCACGAATTCAAACAATTACACATCAACCATAATTCAACTTCGTGGCGCATCACACAAAGAGTCACACAAATTTTATTCATAATATACATAAAAAACAGAGTTTACCCTTGGCTATTTTCCACAAGGAGGAAATCTCTGTTACGAAGAAATACAATCCTCACTCCAAATCTGATTTTTTGCTCCACACCAAGACACACACTAATGCTACTCAAAAACTACTCTAATCCTCTCGCTTCTAAACAAAACCTATTCTAATCTTCTTCGCTCTCACTCTCTCTGAATTATACAAGAAGACACAATTTATACAAATAAATGTCTTTATGAACCAAATTTGATTCTGAACCAGAAATCTCTCAACCTCTCCTAAAAAATCTCTTCAAATCCACTCTTTTCTACACTAATGCTAAATCAAACTTTTAAATTTCCTCATACTCTATTCTAGCAAAATAAATCTAACTGTTTGGCCTGATCTCCACACAAGGAGGATCACTCAACCACCTATACCCTTTCCTCAATAAATAAACACTCTCACATATTTAAACAAATAATTAAATTAAATTATTTTCTTTAAGCCCCTTGCTAGTCACAACATGTGACCATACTATCACATTTTTGACTAGCCTGAATGCTCCTGCATCACTTGGCCTCAAGCCTGGATGTGGAGAAATATAGTACAAGCTCTCCCAAGAGGCCTCTCAAGGGAAGAGGTGGGATTCTCGCTCGGGAACACCCTGTGCTCAACAGCACTG